>CAJNIZ010022681.1:288-11219 GCA_905231905.1 Symbiodinium pilosum
TGGCCGCCTCCTCGGGGAGTTTATATTCCATTTTAAGTAAAGTGTAGGCCCTAGGAGGGGGGGCGGCTAGTAGTAGTAGTAGTAGTAGTACTAGTACTAGTAGTAGTAGTAGTAGTATATTTTCATATAATATGTCCAGAGCAAGCAATGGGGCTTATAATATTGGGGGAGGGCATTGTGACATCTGCCTGCGGCGTCCAGGTATGAGCAAAAGTGACTGTCCCTGTGCACACCCCAAGACAGCCGATTCTTCAGTACTTTCCCAGAAAACCCAAAATCTGAACCCCGGATCCTAGAGTCCCAAGCCCTGAAACAAAGCACATGAGGTCCAGGCTATCCACCAGATGTGCCCTGGCGTGTATGGGTACTCCTACGACGATGGGATGGGCTTGATCACTTGCGACGCAACGCCAGCTGGCTCAATGAGTAGGTTTATGCAGTAACGGTTTTTGCCTCGGGTTCAGGGTAAGCCCGCCCCTAGCGCTAAAGCGGATGTTCCCCTTCATGGCTTACATGTATAGATGTGTATCTCAGTAGGGTTTTCGGTAGTTCCTTCTAACAGAAAGAAAACGGCACGTGGCTGATGAAAGAAGAAGCCCAAACTGCCTTGTGCCCACGAATGCAGCAACAAGGTCGACTTATATGTTCACAGTCGGGTGCCCTGGAAAGAAGCTTGATGAAGCGACGCCTGAGCGCAGCAATCGCACGCGGAAGGAGCACGTCTATGACATCCCCCGTGCGCACATTGCATCAGCAATGCGCGGACACAATTCCAGCACGAAAAAACCGGCACCCGCAGAGAAGCAGTCACTCAAGGAGGCTGGCAAAAATGTTTCGAAGGTCAAGGTCGCGGCGAAGAATCACACAGAAGAAAAGCCAGAGAAGAAGCCCTCAGAGCAGAAGCTCCAGCAAGGAAAGAGCAAGGAGGAGACGCTTTTGGAGAGCAAGCCCACAGATGAGAAGCGCCCAACGAACAAGTCTTCAGCAGGAAGGCTTGTGGAAGAGAATAAGACCGAAGAGAAGCCCTCAGAGGACAAGCACTCATCGGACAAGCACGCAGAGGAGAAGAGACTGGGGTTATGGGGATAGGGTTTAGGGTAAACTGTCATGTTGAGCTTGAAGGGAAATTACCCAAAACCTTGAACCCTAAACCCTAAACGCTGCACCCTAAAGGAAGTTAGGGTTCGCAGCGGTTGGCCTGTCTGGCAGGCCGACTCGTAAGCCTGCTCAGAAGCGGTTCAGGGCTTCATATAGTACATAGGAACAATGACAAGAATACAGAAGTTTCCATTTTCTTTTCCATGATTACATATAACAATAGGAGTAAGAACAGTACTAGTAATAGTAATAGTAATTAATAGTAATAGTAATAGTAATAATAACGCAGCACTCAGCTCTGGTTCCCCGAGTTTAGGATTCAGGGCTTGAGGTGTCGGGTAGAGACCAGCGAGGAGATGAAAGCCAGAGAAGGTACACAGCCCAAGGAGACGGGCGCAAAGGACGAGGAGAGCCGGAACTGAATCCTAAACCTAAACTGCAATAGGAGCCATAGTCTAAACTCCTTAAAGGCGGGTTATATAGCGGAGTATTCTAGGGGTTATTAAGGGGGATACTAGGAGTTTAGACAATAGCTCATAGGAGTTTCTGAAAGTTGCCTGTTCATTTCTGTGCGCGTATGCTGAGGATGCGAACATTCATCATTATTTGGACCCCTGCTTTGGAGTTTTGCTTTCATAGGGCCAGCAAGGAGTATCAATCCTGAAGCAGGGCCTCTTGAGGCTTTATCCCCAGCCTGTGACGTTCGATCCCAAATCGCTCGTGCCCAATTCCAAACATAGCCCCCGCGCCCTAAATCGTTTAAATTAAAGAGGAGGCTTGGGGATGAGAATTCGAATTTAAGCGCGTAGGGTGCAGGCACGGATTGGGTTTGGGAACGAAACTCAGGGTTTTTAGGTTGTAGGGGTCAGGTTTAGGGATTAAAGTTGAAGTTCTGGGAGGGTAGGGTTCAATGCTTACGGTTTAGGAAGCACTTGAGTGGTTTGGGTTTGAAGTTTGCAGTCCTCCATGCCATTCAGACTAATTTGGCCTACGGTCATGCCTTGACGCCATCCTGCCAAGCAGGCCCTGTATCCTAAATGCAAGCACTAGACTTGTGAATCTTGAGCCCGTACCTACCATCCTGAAGTTGACCTATATCCCTCATCTGGAACCCGCGCTAGACCCTAATCTGCGAACCTTCAATCCAGGGCCCTGAATTTGGTGGACCCCCCACCCAGTAATAGTGACCATAGGGGATAATAGGGATTATATTCGGGCCCTCCTATATTCCTATTATACCACTATTACAGGGTGGGGGGTCCTCCTAAGCCCTGAACGTAATTCTGCCCACAGCTTGAGAAGGAGAAACCCCATAGCCCTTCGGAAACCTCGCCGATGCTCGTGACACAGCTCCTTCTTGCAAGTTCATGGGTAGGCTTCTCTTTTCGGATTGCCTTTCGCAGGAAGCGCAGGGCATCCCCTCTGAGGGTCCTTGAAACAAGGGTTTGTCAATCAGGGATATATTCGAAAGTTAACGGTACTCAAATGTGCTCCTTATCGCGGATTTGTTCTATCCGAATTGCATCCCATGGCTGACCATGACCTCCAAACCATTTTTGTGCACCTGGCAGAGCAGAAAATTCACATAAACCCTAAACCTTCAGCCCCTAAAGCCTAAACCCTAACAACCCTAAACTTTCAACCCCGCTTTGCGGTTTTGGGGTTGGAAGCGCTCTGAGCGTTATGATGTTTAAGGAGTGCCGCAAGCAAACATGAGGCACCCAAACGCAAGGGGCAAGCTTACTTGAACTTCCATGTTTTTCGCGGGGCGGCTGTCCATGCTTGTTTGCTGATAGGTGGAATCAAGAAGACTCTTAGGGATCAAAGGAAGGTCGTGAGGTGTAGCAGACTGCCTTTAGACCCTGCTCTGCTGCGGTGGGCCTTTGCATTCGGGGAAGGTAGGGACCCTGAGTTCCTAAGCACTTCACTCGCCGAATACCAAATATAGGAGCCCCAGATAACTGTCAGCATCATTTGTCATGTTCCCCATTGGTTAGGTCTGCAACCCAACGCCAAAAATGCTATCCAAACTACACATGACCCCCTGCTAAACGCTAGATCCCCTCCCTCAAGCAAACATGCACCCTACAAAGGGCCTGATCAAGACTGCTGTCCTTCTTCGAGGGTTTATATGCGTTTTCAAAATGGTTTGGCGCCATACATCTTCCTAAAACTATGATGCGGGGCCCGTCCATGTAACAGCCTGTCACCCTAAGCCCCCAACCCTGAACTCTGATCCTTACACTCTAAACCTAGAGCCGTGTAGCTGAAGCCAGACCTAAAGCAGCTTAAGGCCCTAATCACTACGCCCTAAATCCGATTATCTAAACCCTAAATCCACAGCCCTAAAGCCTACAGCCTGAATCTAGAGCCCTGAACCCTGAATCCGTTTATATCTTAAGTCACATCCCTACTTAACCCCTATATTCCTATATAATTTCCTATATCCCTATATAAATCCTATATACCCTGGTGGCTAAAGACTTGCCGAGGCCATCCGAACTTGCCGGTCTGGTGGGATTGAAATGCAAGGAAGGGGCTACAGTCGTTTGCCCAGGCATGGCTGAAAGGCTTAGGGTTTGGGGCTTAGAGCGCAGGGTTCAGGATTTTGGGCTTACGGCTGACGGTTTAGGGTTCAAAATTCAGAGTTTAGGTTTTAAGCTGGCTAAGGCAAGTACCTACCACATGAAGATTGTATAACCTATACTACATATAAGCCGGAGCTTATATTGTGTGATATGGGTTTACGTGGGGGCATCAAAAGGAATTGGATAGGGTTCAGTGGGATTACCCCCCCCCCAAAAAAAGAGACTCAAACGGATTAGAAAATGGAGATGAAATCGAACCTGTGTTTTTTTTGGTTCTATACGGAGTACTTCCTCTGAGAAATTTTGACTGCAGCTCATATGCTTCTTGACAGCTTGCCATATCTCCGAATGACGAGACGGTCGCCTGTTTGCGGCCTCAAAAGCTAAACCTGAAAGACCTTAGAAAGTACAGCTGTGTTCAGGTCTCTGAGGAAGACCTTCTTACTTGAAGAGAACTCTGCCTGTAGCCAGGAGCGCAGCCACAGTTTCATCACTGTTTTTAAAGATTTAGGTCTTCGTAATTCTCCTGGTACAAGCCACCCCTACTTCTAAATGTTCTCCGAAGATTCAATTCTACTACATTGTCTTCCTATTCTATGATTATGTAAGTCCTACAGCTTTTTGTGGTCCTACCCACAAGGATCCCAATCAAAAGATAGTCTGAGCTAGCAAAGAAACAGGCGGCACCCTTTGCACAGGGGACGTGTGCTGCCCTGATGCTGAGTGGCAGAAGAAGCGTTTTTTTTTTTGTCTTCTGTTTTTTTCTGTGGTGCTGTTGTGGCCAGTTTTTAGATGTCAAGATTCAGTCAGGATTCGGGGCTTGGAGTGTTCGCCAAAGTTCCCTAGAGCTAAGTTGTTTCTTGCGGGGCCCCCAAAGCTGCAATCCATAAGTTTTGGCACGTGCCAGCTGACGGAAAGAAACTTTTCTCTTTTGCCGTAAATGTAAACTCCTCCTATCAAAGCCTAGCAGTTGTTGCAGCACACTTTTGAGGCCCCAGCTGTAAGCCTTTACCCCACTAGCTCCCAAACCACTTCTAGAAGGTGAGTTCTGAGCGCTTAGAAACTGCAACCTTAGCCTCTTATCCACCAAATCCCAACCCCCGCGTGATCTGATGAGCTCCCAATGACCGGCAAACAGTAGACTCAGGGTGTCCCGTTTAGATTCGAAGGGTGGACAATTTGCTCCCTCCCTGCCGAACAACTAGAAGGAGGGAAAAGTTATTAGCATGAATCCTGCTGATTCGACGCTCTCACTGTAAGGCCGGTACTGCAAGCCTTAAATCCGAACCCCAGCCTGAAACCTAAGTGTTAGACCCTAGAAACCTAAATGATTGCTAACATGGGTTGGTGCGCCATTATTTTAACCCTAAACCCTATATGCCTCCGTGTATCCTTGCATGTCCCTAGGAATCCCTATATGACCCCTGTACCGGCCACCCTAAACCTTGAAGCTGAAATCCTAAATATCCCCATACAGTTGTTCTCACAGACACCCTCCACCTACTCTCTATTCAGGCCTCTGTACCCACTTTTGGGGACCCTGTAACCCCAATCAATTGAGGGTACTGGGAGGTTCTTAGGTTAGAGGAACGCTGGGTATCCTAGATTCCCTCTATGCGGACCTTAGCGATTTTGTGGGTTTTACCGACTTCTACGCTACAGAATCCTTCCATGTGACCCATACCGAAGTCCTGTCTCATCTTCTTTTCCAGTGGCTTCTCCACTAGTGGGGTAATATCTTTAAGCCCTTTAAGAGTCCCTCTATAAACCATATATGACTCCAATAGAGGTCTTTATCTCAACCCTGTATAAACCCTACAGAACCCCGATAGAATCTATATACATATTTAGGCCCAGGACCCTAAGCCTTAAACCCATGACCCTAAGCCCCACACCCAAAACCCTACACCCTAATTAATCCTTAATCCCTAACCTCTAAACCCTAATCCCTAAACCCTAATCCCTTAACCCTAAACTCTAATTCCTAAACTCTAATCCCTGAACCCTAATCCCTAAACTTTAATCCCACATCCCTAAACCTTACCCCTGCAACCCTAATCCCTAAACAGGATGGCAGCACTTGTCCATCAGCCTCGAAGCCGCGCGTGGGGCAGTGCGGTGCAAAGAAGGCTTGGCTTCAGGGAGCTCCGGTTTAGGGTTTAGGGTTTAGGGTTGCTGTGAACGAAGTTAAATTAAGCTATATTATCCCTCGATAATGGAGAATCAAATGGAAAAGAACATGGACAATTGAATGGAAACTGGGGGAATATAGGAATTTAAGGAACTTAAATTGAAGCGACCATAATGCCCAATTTAGTGACTTAAACTAAGCTCCTCAACAGCAACCCATTTAATGGGGCAGCCAGGTATATGCGATGATTTGGAGGGAAGATAGGGATGGGGGGTCTTTCGAGTGATATCTTGGGATACATAGGGATTCAAGAATGTGTAGGGATAGGGGACCCTTCAGACGGGGTATCTAGGGATATACAGGGATTTAAGGATGTGTAGGGATAGGAAGCCTTCAACGAGGTATCTAGGGATATACAGGGACATAGAGAAATGTTGGGCTGTATAGTGTTTAGGGCTCAAAGGATTAGACCCCGGTGCTGAAGCATTTAGACCCGTGGGTTAAAGGGCTTAGTCACAGGGCTCTCTGACGGGATTATACGGACGGTGTTCGCAGGAACTCTCTTAGAAAAGGTTTGGGGTTGCGGGGCTCAGGATATATAGGGTACTCTGACTATTCAGGGCCTTGTATCTCCAAGGAAGACACAGTATGGGAGCGGCTGTGGGGTCGAGGATTGCAAAGATTTTGAAAGGCATGCTTTACAGTGATCATGTAGGGATATACAGGGTTCAGGGTCAGAATAAGGCTTGGGCAGCCTGCCGCCAAGGGGCAGGCCTAAAGTTGTAGTCTTTATGTGTGAGATGTAATCCCTCCCCCAGAAATGAGGCCTCTCAGGCCAACTTGCCCCAACATGGTGTTATTCTATATTCGAGGTATAGTTATTCTGAAAGTGTGAGGTGTTAGTAGTAAGTCAGGGAAAAGGGGCAGGGATTGGCGCAGAGTTTGGTCTTTAGGGTATGGGGAGTGCTGCTCACACCCCAACGCATAACTGCATTGAAAGCCCTGAGTTACATGAGTGCTTCTCAAGATTTCGGGTTCTATCTGAGATCCCTGAGTCCGACTTTTCGAAGTGCATGCAGGGACCCCCGTTTTGAAACATGCCTATTGAAAAGGCTGTGATCAGGGTTTAAGGTTTAGGAATCGGGAAACAAAAGGTGGAAAGTCTTGGGCATCCCCGCGTATTCTTGTTAACCTCACGTCAACGTACCGTGTTTAGGCCGTGTGGATTCCCATCCTCACTTTTTAGTTTTGCCACCCACTTCTGGTAACTAGAAGGGATTGTGGAGATCAAAAAACGATGTGCGCAATCTTTTGGTACCACAGGTGGCTAGAACCAGAATCGTCGTTTGGGCTTACGGTCAGGTCGTGAGGATGCATTGCTGTGAGGTCAACTGCGTGGATGTTTCCACTTTCCGGAAGTGAGCAGATCTTCCTGAGCGCAGCAGTAAGAAGCGGCAATTTCGACTGGGTCTTGGGGGGGTATACCCGAAACCCTAAACCATATAAGCAGAGTCGCCTAGGGTAGCCTGCAGCTTTCAGCAGCAGAAAAACGATGACAGCATCGTTTCTTAGTGTTTAGTGTAGAGATAGTCTTACAAGAGTCCAAGGTGTTGCTGTCTGGCTTCAGGCTTGTGATTCGGTTTTCATTGTCAAAATCAAAAAGTGCTCCCTGCCACGGTTTAGTGGCTACACTCCGAAATTGTCGGGTGGTGAGGTGTCCCTTTGCTGAGTGCAGGCCATGACTGAGTCGCAATGCAGGCACCCTTGCAAGTTGTAGACTGTAGACACTGAATAGATAATTTGGTAGGTTGTTGAAATTAGAATTGTCCCTTGTTGAGCACCCTGGAAATTCAGAGTCAAACTATTGCATTTTTTTGGGCACCCCAAATTTCAATACTGCGACCCAAACGAGATTCATGGTGTCGGCATCCCCCCATGTGAGCCATAGTCTAAACTCCTAAAAGGTGGGTTATAAAAGGGAAAATTATTGTAGGAGAGTATCATAGGGGTTATTGCAGGGGATACTGGGGGTTTAGACGATGGCTCATGTGTTACCATGGCTGTGATACCTGACCAAGAAGGCCCTTCTTATTCGCCAAATCCCCAATCCCTGAACCCTAGGAATCCTAAGCTCTAGAGCCCAAGAGTCCGACAAAAAATGCAATTCATCTTGAGCTTAAGCGTGGTTTAGTGATGGAGCCGATTAGAGTTACTAGGGGGGAGGCTTCCCCTCTCTGATGTTACCCTACCCTAGGTTCACCCTTATTCAGCTGCACTCGCCTTAGCTGCCTCTAAACGAACCCGATTAAAGGGAAAACCTGGCTCCTAGTCGCCTAAGCATTGTGGGAGAACTGCATTCCATTGCTCACCAATACTTTTTAGAGCCTGGGAGAAATTCAAAATGGAGTTTCCAACAGCTACGGGCCCTTTCAGGGTCCCAGTAATTTTTGTTGTAGTATTTGGGGTTGTATAAGGGGACCCACATCCTGGAAACTCCCAACATGTCTGCATCCAAAGCTACGATGGCAGACGCGAAGAGAAAACTTGATCGCCGCAGTCCTGTAGTTGATACTACGAATCCTGCATGTATGGGGTTTGGGAGTGGGATCTAGGGCTCAGGGACTGTAGGTTTTATGGTTTACAGTTGGTACTGAAGATCCTGTATCATGCTGTAGACTAAGCTCATGCAGATTCTGAGTAATGTAGACCCGTGGTTAGTTAACCCCCTCGTTTGAACGGCTTTGATATTAGGATCCCTATTTTCATCCATATTAAGGGAAAGAGCTTATTAATCACGAGTCTGCACTATCAACCCTATCCAAGGCCGTCTGGCACTGCAGCCAAGACATCACACATTTCTTATCATCTCATCACAGATGTTGCTTGAAACCTTGTTTAGGTTTAGGGGCGCTAAATCTGGACGTGTAGACATAGACACAGCCCCATGTCCGAAAACAAGTTAGGGTACAGTTTGGATACTGGATACTCCCCGCACCCTACCCTGCTGCTTGACACCCAGAATAAGTGTCCTTACATGCGATGGTCGCAGTATCCAGGGTGTAGTATTTAGGTGCAAAAAGAGGGGTCAACAAAAAGGAAACCCTCCCAGCCACGCACGCGTGCCACAAGATTTAGTTCAATGCTGAGCCACCTGTAGGATCACAGATTAAGGGTTAAGGGTTCAGACTATATTCATGTGGGGGATTGTCAAAATTNNTACGGGGCCTAATTTAGGGGACCCGAAAAGGGACCATAATTTTGACAATCCCCCATGTACTTCCAGGAGACTTCCGCGACATACCCCTTTGGAAGAGAAACTGAGATGGTGGCATGAATGTAATTTAGGGGCAGGATTTGAGGTGGACCGCGTGGTGGGCCTTGGGGATCTTTGGGCACGTGCCCTTACGGACGAAAAGGTGGAAATGTTTATGACTTTTCACAAAAGGCCTACATACCTCCTGAGCAAACTTTGAATTTTACATACTCCCAAAGAAAGGTGGGATTATCCACTTTATACCGTCCTGCCACTGGCCCGGAAATTTTCGGTGATCTTTGGGACAGGCGGCTTGAAACGAAGCTTGCTCGGCAGGGGAGAAAAGGATTTACATCCTGGCGTAGGTTCAGGGCCTAGCATAATAGTAACAGTACTAGTAATAGTAACAGTAATAGCAATATTGACAGTTTGAGAAGGAAAGGTCTTGTCCGATTCCCCTAAGCTTAAGATTCTCTCACTTACAGTCAGTTGTCCCAACTTCGTTTTCAAAGGCGCGGGACCCAAGGTACATGCACAAAATGTACAAATCGGATTCCTGTTTAGGGTTTAGGGAAGCCGTAGCACAGTCTGCATCAAAATTCAGTAAGCAAGCTGTTGATGGGGTACTGCCCCCACTCATTAATAGCTGGATATTGCTCATAGTTCAAGTATATAGAGGCCTTTATATGAGCTATAGTCTAAAGTCCAAACATAAGCCACCCGGGGGGGCTGGGGGTAATAGGTTATGAACCCTCTACAAACAGTATAAACCTCTCTTCCACCCAATATTATAACATATTATAGGTAACCCCCAACAAGGCCCACTTGCTTTTGGAAAACCTCCATATGGGTACCGCGGCGGCGGACTTCTATTGCAGGTTCCCTCGGCTGCTGGTGGCGAGGCCTCAACTGCTCCTAGGTCTGCATAGGGTTTAGGGCACAGAAGTTCTAAGTGGCACAACTGCCAATTCTCCCTCTGTCGTTTTATAAGGGGAGGCTCTTCACTAAACCTTAGACCCTAAACCCTACATCCTAAGATCGCATACAGACATTCCTGAGGGTAATTACGGAATTAGGCTTGGGAGTTTCTGAAGTTCGGGGCTCAGGAGATAGGATTCAGAGATTACGGTCTGTCGAAAGTACAGGGCCTTTTGCTTCAATTTCTGTGATGAGGGCTTCTTCGTTTACAGGGCTTCTTCGTTTACAGGAGGACCTTCCTCCTGAATCTGCAATCTTTGGGGCTTATGGAGTTTTTAGACTTAGGGTAGAGAAGTGTGAGGACCTATGTGCCATAATCCTTTTTAAAGGCCAAAAGTGGGAAATCCTCTGTTTCTGAATCGAACTCCAGGGTTTGGGGTTTAGGGTCTGTCATAATTGTGGCCCTTCCTTCCGGGGCCCTGCAGCTTATCTCCGTAAAGTGTTTGCTCTTAGTGCGGCATGCCTCCTTGGTGGGTCAGAAATAGACATAGCTGCTAATGCTATACTGCAACCCAATTAGGAATGCACACATAATGTAGTAGCAATGTTTTCCCAGAACCCAATCAGGAATATGCACCTACCTTCTTAACAGCCCGTTGCGACACCAGTTGCAACACAAAGGGAGACCTCGATTCTGACAACCGCAAGTATAAGGGGCACCGCCAAAACCTGGGTCATCGCGGTTTGGGATTGTGCTGCTGAGTACAGTCTTCTTGCTGAACTAAAGCCCAAGAAGGAACGCAGCGGCAACAATTAGCTAATATGGAGCCAGCTATGTTTAGGTACCTCAGCAGGTATTTAAGGCTGGTTGTTGTCAGAGTCTTATTTCCCTTGCTTCACAGACATGCGATGAAATCATGCAAACATGTGAGCTATAGTCTAA
>CAJNIZ010022681.1:11272-35780 GCA_905231905.1 Symbiodinium pilosum
GTTTAGACTACAGCTCATGTGGCAAGCACTTCCAAGAGGTTCTAAGGACATCTACCGGCTTGCTTCCGGCCAATCCTATACAACTCAGTCAAAGGCTGCAGGCCCTAGAGAGACCTGATGTACACCGTCTGTATACCTGGCAAACTTGGTAAGCCTTGCACAACATCGGGCGTAGGGTTTAGGGTTTAAGGTTTAGGGCTTAGGGTTTAGGGTTTAGGGTAGTATACTGAGGTTATATAGGGATAATGGAAAAGAACATGGAAGCTATTATTTAGGAGTTATATAGGGGGTATAGGGTGTATATTGTAGGAATCCAGGACACCTCAAGAAGGCATTGCCCATTTGGGTATGTGCACATAGTGGCGGTCTGATTCATCCCCCTAGCATGGAAGGCTATCAAAATGAAGGCGCTCCTTATACTCCCCAGAACAATCTGTTTCCATGTGCTTCCAATCATAGAGACTCCAAAGCAGGAACCCTAAACCCACACTGTTGAAGAATCCTAAACCTTACACCCTAAATCCTAAACCGCACCCTATCAGTTCCTAAGCCCTGAACCTGCGGCCCGATCTAAGGTTGAGGAGCCTCAGCCGATGGCGACGACAGGCAGGGCCTCATCCATGTGCTGAGTTGCTGTTAGGGAACTTAAATGAAGTTACTGGACCCGGCTTGGGGGTCAGGATTTAGGGTTTAGGATTTAGGGTTTAGAGTGTAAGCTCCTTAAAGGGGGTTGTGCAGGGAATCATATGAGCGACTGTTATTAGGCTTATTCAGGGGGATACTAGGAGTTTAGACTATAGCTCACATGAAGTTACTGTGATAAGCAAACCGTATTATCTACTATATATCCATACAATCATAACTTTAACTAACTTCTTTAACAGCAACCTGTCCATTGGTCTCAAGGCATATCCATCACCTCCCCCTACAAGCAAACCCGGCAATACTCCGTATTGCTCCTTATGGATATGTATATGTATGTGAATACATACTCATGTGTATATATATATATACATGATGGTGCTCATAGCAGGTTATTAATTTGGGAAAAGTATGATGGACAATCAAGCCGACAAGAAGACGCATGGTGAAACGGAAACTTTGTTCATGTGGGGCTCTATGCGGGTTGTGTACTGCCTACAAAAGCTATAATATGTGGTCCGAGATTCCTGGTATGCTTATGGTATAGGGTACATACCTCAAATGGATAGTGGTAATTTATTCGGCCCGGTATGTGGAATAAATGGGGCTGATTGTAAAGCGGCATTGCTGGATATAACTGAGTCATAGTTTTCGTGTATTCCAAGCGCATCAGGATGTAAAGTTATAGGATTTAGAAACTATTCTACAACCCAGCCCAAACTTGCACACGGCTTAGTACACTCCATAGTTCGGGGATTACAGCCTTGTTGGGCGTCTACAATGACCCTAGACATCCCACACATTTCACCATACTACCTGAGGTTTAGGGTTTCGGGTTTATGGTTTGGGTGTAGGGGTTTAGGGCCACTTGCACCAAAGCTGTCGGAAACGAGCTGCCAGTAGGCTTGTTTTGCAATTAGGAATGGAGACCCTAAACTCCTAGACACTGAACCCCAAACCCTAGTAAGGAGAAAAGTCTGTGACCAGCTTTCCAAGCAGGGGTCCTTCCCTGATCAACCGGCGGTGGGCTTCCTAGACCACCAGTTGCAGCGCGGCCCACTCCCTAAGCCCTAAATGAGTCCTGATCCTGAAGCCTTGAACTTTAAAAACCCTAACAGGGTTTAGGGTTTAGGGGTCTCCGAACCCTAAACCCTAAATCCCAAATCCTACACCCTAGACCGCACAATCCCTACAACCTACAGTAAACCCTTCGTTCAGCGAAATCTCGGCTTCAGCCTGACCCACAAGCCCATCTCCTCCAACGGCTCCAAGCAAAGAAAGATGGACGCGGCCGTCGCAGAGCTTGTGAGCAAGATCCAGGTGAGCATTTCTCAAAATTAATGGTTATATTGGGGTTATATAGGGATAATGGAAAAGAAAATGGAAACTACCATTTAGGGTTTAGGGTTTCCCAAAATAATGCATTTCTCAAAATAATGCCTGTATAGCTTAGGAGGACCCCCCACCCTGTAATAGTGGGTGAAATCAGAATATAAGAGGACCCTAATATAATCCCTATTATCCCCTATAGTCACTATTACTGGGTGGAGGGTCCATCTAATGTATAGCCCCTAAGAAGACTCCCATAATCCCCTCAAAGTGTGTGTATATATATATATATATGTACAAGCCTTGGGTTCTCAGGGCCCCCCTTTTTTGAGAAAGTCCTGGGTCGGATGCCATTGAAGGACGTGGATAATGCCGGGCTTATCGTTGAGGGTCTGGGAGAATGTGGGGTGTGAGGCTTCTCGGAGGCAATGCGGAACGGCGGAACGTAGTCTTAGGGCGTCACGCGAAATGTAGGCTGAAGGGTTAAAGAGTAATGTAGGGTGACGGGGGTAGCGGCTGGTGAAGGATCGGATTTGACAAGAGAGTTTTCTAAAGGTAAGTAATCTAGAGTCCCCCTCAGTGGATGAAATGCGAAATTCCCCAATATCATGATAAGATCCCCATATTCTGCGTACTTCAAGGGGACTGTAATGCGGTGGTGTTTTACAAGGCAAAACGTCGGATCAAGACAGGCGCGAAACTCTGGACAGAAGACTGCCAGGTGTACGTCTACCCACGACGGATTCGTGTCAAGGAGTTCTTCAATGACTTCGATCCTCTCAAACATGGGCGGTGCACCTTCATCAACTTTGCGAGGGCAGTGAATATGTGGCTTGGCTAGATCAGTCTCCTGCTCACGCTATGATAGTCCCCCTTAAGCAGATAGAATATGAAGTATATGGGATCTTATCATAATATTCCCCAAGCCATATTCTATCTACTTAAGGGGGACTGTGGGGTTTAGAAATTAGGCTCAGTTTTCTACAACCAAAACTGAGGCTCCCTTCACCAAGGATGGAAGCCCTGCAAATACGACTTTCCCTAAAGAAAGGCTCAGATTCTCCTAAACCTGCAACCCAAGCCCCCCCCCCCATCTAACCCTCACATAAATCCGATATAAATCCTACAAGCGTTACATAGCCCCCCCCATATCCCATATACATCCCCACCCCAAACCCTCATATGCCCCAGGCCCTAAGCTCTTAACCCTACAAACCCGAGCCCCATCGACTGAGGTTGGGGATGTCAGGCCTTAGTGAAGAGGACGTCCGCTTTCGATGGGTTTAGGGTTTAGGGTCATGACACGTTTTAGGGTCCAAGGGAATTGGGTTGAAAGCCTTTCTGCAGGGGTGGCGTTTAGGGGTTTAGGGTTTAGGGTTGTAGGATTTGCCTGAGGCTCTTGAAAGGCGTTGCAGCAAGTCTACCATAGCTGTTTAGCTGTTGATGTACAGCATGGCTTTGTGTCAGGCCAAAGCCCCGAACTCTATAGTCCCCCTTAAGTAGATAGAGTATGGAGTATATGGGATCTTGTTATAATATGCCCAAAGCCATATTCTATCTACTTAAGGGGGGCTCTACTTCTGTGGGAGGAAGTCGACGCCTTGGCAGAGCACTTCACGGAGCATGGCGCGCATGTTGCGCCACCGGCCATCGTGAACTACATCAAGCCACTGGGTCCTAATGATAATAATTGATAGGATTTAGGGTTTAGGGTCCTGATGATAAGTGATAGCAGCAATAGGCATGTAAGAGGCAGGTTAAACCAGGATTTATAAGAACCAGTGTTTTTGGTTCAGGGATTAGGTGTTGAGGGTATGGGGCTCATTGGGTCCCTTTTTGCGATCTCCAGGCCTCGATTTTTGTCAGTGGTGTCCCTTCAGGATAAGACTAGCAATGGTATTAGTTATGGTAATATCAAAGGTATGTGGCAGATTCCGAGAAACCCCGATTGTTGTTCCGACGTTGTGATTGTACTTGTTGTTACGACCACCTCTTGTGGAAAGTCGCCCTGGGCGTGGTCTTGCAACCCTAGACCCTAAACCCTGAAACCCTAAATGCTAAGCCCTAAACCCAGCAACCCTGGGCATTCTGTGTCAAGTTTGTTTTGCTTTAGAGCTGCACCATCAAGCAAGGTTCTGCGAGACAATCGATCAGGTCTACATTGTGGGCAGTCCAGATGAGCATCACATGCGCCTTGGCTGGCCGTAGGCTGTCTGAAGGGACTCTGCTCTTTAAAGTCTCAGTTTGTTAGTTTCCCAGAGTAAGGATACCCCAATATAGACCCCAAATACTATAAACCATTTTATAGGGAACCCCAAAAAGGTACCCCTGATTTTGGGAAACCCACTTCTATCTGTGCCAAGGGGCTACAGCCCTTCAAACCTGAGATGTAGAAGGGGCCATGCAGGCAACCACTGCAGCCCCGGCTTCCTAAGCATGTCCTCCACTTTGCGGCTAAAAGTCCATGAGTCCCAAACTCCCTTGAGAGTTTAGGGTTTACTTTAGGGATTTTTGACCTTTCATGAGCTAAGGACCAAAGTTCGGTTGGGGGGGGACCGATTAAGGAGTATACAAGAACTTTAGTCCAGGGCTCACATGTTCACTTTACTAAGCAAGGGCATTAGGGTACTATGATATAGTATCTCTTATAGTAAATATAGTATACTATACTATAATGGAGTACATTGTATTATAACATACGATTCCATCATACCATATTGGTACATAGTCAGCAGGGGGATGAGGGTGAGGGTGGGGGTGTTTACCGGGGCCATCCCGACCTCCTTTCTAAATCTGAAGTAGCCAGGGTGGGTTTAGGGGGTTTGGGGTTCAGGGTTTGGGGTTTTAAGGGTTTAGGGTTTAGGGTTTAGGAGAGAGTCCTGGGTTGAAAAAGGGTAACGTCGAAGTCTGAATAAGTCAGCGGTATCCGGGGGTTCCCAAACTTAGGTGTATGATTTTGGGGATCCCAGTAATGAGGCTTATAGTATTTGGGGGTCTATATTGGGGTCCTCCAAACCCTTATTAACCCCGTCTCCCTGTCATTTTTCCATTTTCTTGTCCACCTGATTCTGGAATGTCCAGTTATATCTCAATGCATCAAAATGTAAACTACCCCCAACCCCGCTTGTTTAATCATACCCCAACCCTATGCCCTGACCCGCCCCCTTTCTAGTCAGCCAAGGTCTTGCTCCCCAAGCACCACCCAGCTGATGTCGTTCAAGCCCAGCTCCCCTGAAGAGGACCGCGGTCCGAAAGCCTAAACCCAAAGGGTTCAGGGTTTAGAGACTAGAGTTTTAGAGGTTTAGGGTTCAGGGTTCAGAGGCTTAGGGTTTTGGGTTTAGAGGTTTAGGGTTCTGGATTTTAGGCCTTGGTGTTTTGGGGTTCAGGGTGGCTCAAAATTAAAGGGACTTAATCTTCATAGCCTACAATACGACAGCAGCCTACAACCATAGTAGAAAATACTGATGAGGAATGGACAATCAAACGGGAAATGAAATGGCATCTGGATTTTATTTGGTGGTTGATGGGGTAGACTTGAAAAGAGCGTGCTTGGGGTTTATGGCTTTAAGCGTGGATGGTTGCAACATTAGCCAAAAGTTCAGGGTTCTAGGATTAGGGGTTGGGGGTTGAAGCTGTACAGTTTAGGGTGATGAGGGCTTAGGACTTATAGCCCCCTTTAACTACATAGAAGCTGGCTTTGGGTATATTACAATAAGATCCCCATATACCCGGTATTTTATCTACTTAAGGGAGACTATAGTAATTGGGCGTCCGGGCCCAGAGTTGGTGATGGTGGTAAACATTCGAAATACGAGGCCCTTCCACCCCACCCCCCTCATTGTAAAAAGTGTTCCCTGTCATGTGGGTGGGGACTCCGTTGTCCGTGGACGGGAGTTTTGCATCTTGGAATATTACATTCCCAACCTAGCATGTCCATGGATGACTACAGAAAGGAAAGTGTGGTATTCACAATTGGCTAGGCTTCAACATCCGGAGCCCTAATGTACATGCAGAAATGTATGTGTATGTACCATATCTATATATATGCAAAAGAAAACATATATGTGCAAATATACATATATATATATATGTACATGGTATTCATATATACATGTAGAAGCATCCCGAAAAATCGTCTATTTCTTCTCAGGGACCTCATCACAGAACCTCAGCTTTGAGGACTCCCAAAGCTTGTTAAGGGGATTAGGGTTCAGGGTTTAGGGGTTTAGGGTTTAGGTTAGGGTTTAGGGTTTAGGGGGTTTAGGGTGGAGAAATGATTCATGCTGGTTCTCGCGCTGGAAAACTCCCAATCTGGGTGGAAGGAGATACGATTCATGCACTCCTCCTTAAACCAGAACCTTAAACCCAGTACTGCAAAAGCCTGGATAGTTACCAATATTATCCCACCAGGTTCCTTGTGTGATTATGGTATAAGGTACCTCAAGTAGACTCAACCGAGCTTTGGGCAGAAAACGGATCCCTAGAGCCATCCCTGTATAACCCCCTTGCATATTCCTCTATATAATGACCAACCCAAGACTTCTATAAAATGTTTTTTGTCATTTTATAGAGGGTCATTCTATAGAGGAATTTTTGTGTTGGGAGATGTTGGGAGTCCAGGAGGTCATTTCATAGGGAAACCTTTGTTTCAATCAAAGAACTTGATATGCGGAGAATTCTCTTGATGTGCTGGTTTGGGGGTTACTTGTGGCCCCCTAAAAAAAGTCGTGTAGGCCATTTCATAGGAAAGGAGTTGCGTGATTGGTTTCATGACCGGAAATGTGCCACAGCCATTTCATAGAAGTTACATATAATTGTAGAATGGTCCCCCAGACATCTTGATCTCAGAATATCTTCCAAGATCGAAGACTTGGTAGAGATATGTAACGTTCTGTAAAGATCTGTAACAATATCTTAGAATACTTGCAGGGGCTTGCAGGAGCGTCGTAGGATCTTCCAGGGATAGCTACGGGACCCCGACGCAAAAGATCGTTACAGATCTTTACAGAACTTGCAGGGGCTTGCAGGAGCCTCATAGGATCTTCATGTTCACTTGCATGCACTTTGCATATTGAAATATATAGAACTTTGTTGAAATCATTTCGAAATTCCTTGAAACAATACTGAAGTTGGTTTGGAGATCTTTGG
Organism: Symbiodinium pilosum; assembly: GCA_905231905.1. Classification (NCBI taxonomy): domain Eukaryota; class Dinophyceae; order Suessiales; family Symbiodiniaceae; genus Symbiodinium; species Symbiodinium pilosum. The sequence continues at coordinate 18,392 of CAJNIZ010022681.1, forward strand.
GAGTCTTTGGGAATGTTGGGAGTAAGGATATGAATATTGGATATTATTTGGATGTATTTGGTATTTGGGCTATCTTGGGCTTGTTTTTTGGTGAGGCGCGCAGGCCATTTCATAGTGGTGGAATGGTTGTGTTGGAGAAGGTCAGCTAGTCATTTTATAGCGAGCAGGTCGTTGCAATGGTATTTTACATTCATGCGCTGCAAACCCCCGAGCCATTTCATAGAAAAGTGCAATTTCAGTGGTTCATGCCCACTCTCCTCGGGTACCCACTTCATAGACCATTTCTCTATAGAATGGCTATCCGGAGTCCGCCTGGGATATGGAAGGGGGATCCCTGTATAATCCTCCATAGTATTCCCTATACCCTCTCTCTCCATTCTCTACTAACACTCTAAGTGCTAAATCCTAAACCCCATACAAGATAGTAGTTTCCGTGGTCCCTTCCATTCCTTCAGTCACCAGTATGCGCGCCCCAACCAAAACCGGAGGGAATGGAGGAATGGATCAGAGAAAAAATCTTTATGAGAAGGTTTTCCGGGTTAGGGTTTAGGGAACATATCCCGGGCCCCGATGGAAGCTCTTTCTTGCTGCGTGCGAGCCCAGATGCAAAAAGGGAACATACATGTTTAGGGTTTAGGGTTTAGGGCACTCAATTATATTCTGTTCTATTTCCCAGTAAGCTGGAGGAAGAGAAGTTCATGCACGCGCTTCATCGCCTAGCAGCGCTGTGCAAGGCAAGGGGCCTTCTCTTCAAGCAGGTGGGGCTTTGCCAAACCATAGGGAGAACCTAAGTCAAAATACACATGGCAGAGAATCGAATACAAAAAAGAAAAACGATGGACCTCTAGCTTTTAGGCTAGCTGGGAAAAATCTAAGCTGTAATCAGGTAGTATTTCATAGGCCTTGGATATAACTATTCTTATGGACATCACATACCTGTCCTGGCCAAAACCGTGATTTGGGCATCGCTGATGGTTTCAGGGGAATGAAGCAAGCGAAAGGAAAATGAAGGCTACCATGCTGTTGGGGCTCAGCGCTGAAGGTTTAGGGAGAAATCTCGGGGCTTTGGTTATTGAAGGGCTGAGCCCTAGTCTCTAAACCAGAAGTTAGAGTTACAGACTGGAATTATCGTTACGCTCAGGGCACCAAAGGTGTTTGAAACTGTTCAGTGTTCTCTTGAATCCCAAGCAAACGTGTTCTGCTCTGCTAGAACACCACGCGCCTACAAGACCCATTACGCAAAGCCCTATCCTAAGTATCTAGGCTCCTGCAGCACAGAGGGCCCCAGCATGAAAAATGCCCGAACCCTTGAGTCCAAACTCTAAGCTCTAAACCCAAACTCCTACACGTGAACCGCCCAGGTCTTTTTCGATATCGACCGCGCCCCAGTAGCATCGCCAGCGAGAACCTCTCCCTTCATGGGCGGGAAGGCTGGCCACCGCATTTTGGGGGGCGTTTTGGGGGGGCTTTTGGGTGGTTTCCCAAAATTAGGGGGATGTTTTGGCAGTCTCCGTAATGAAGATTGTAATATATTGGGGTCTATAGTGGGGTCCCCTCATTTTGGGACACTACCTTTTGCGTATCTCGAAAGCCCAGTGTAAGAAGGATTATAGCGTTCTTGTGTTTAAAGGGGGAGGTCCAAGTATTGCGCAAGCATTCGTTTCTGTTTGGGGTTGATGGTTCAGGGTTTTGCTGCTCGGGCGGCTTATGGTTGTGTAGGTAGTTTTGGCTTTGGAGGGTCTTAGGTGTAGGTCGTCTTGGAGGTCTTTGGGGAGATAGATGACGCTCCTACCTTGCAATTAATGGTGCTGCTCTGTCAGCAGTCCATTTCCAGGTTGCTGTTGTGATGGTGGAGTATAACTGAGTAACCCTGTAGTACCCTTTCCCTTTTACTCGTTCTGGTGTCTCCTCATTACAGCTGAAAATGAGGAAAAAAGGTATCCTTGTCCTTGAACGAGAAGTAGGTTCCCTTGTGATGGCAACAGAATTTAAGGTCCCCAGCAGCAATATTGTTTGTATTGACCGCTGCCCTCAAACGCCCTGGGCCCTTAAGTCTTGATCGCCAAAGTCAAGGTGACCAGGGAGCAGATCATCAAGAGGTTCCCCCTAAACCCCAGACTCGAAAGCCCTAGACCCTAAACTGTAGCCCTTAACGTGCAAGCAAAGTCAAGGTGACCAGGGAGCAGTTCATCAAGAGGTTCCCTTTCAAGAAGGAGTTTCCGCTTGAGGATGTAGAGCTGCTCGCAAACAACTACATGCCACTGGGCAATTCATGGGTTCCTTGAGGGTGTAGGGTCTCATGATTCATGGCCTCCCCTGCTCCTGATACTACCCCTCCCCTACAAGCTTCCTCTTGATTAGCCTTAATCAGCCTTAATAAAGGGGGAGTACAAGCCTCCTCTGGGTTAGCATAACCTTAATAAGGGGGAACCGAGGGGGACGTAGCATAGGGTGGGTAGTAGGGGAACCATGCACACGGTTCCGCGCACGGGGTTTCGGGCTTAGGTAGTATCTGCACAAATTTCAGTGAGCGCAAAATATAACCCAAAATCGACTTATGCATACTTAAACGCTGTGACGGATGAGAAGCATGTATTATTCAGGTTCCCTGCCTGCTTGAGCTTCGCAGCAACTGAAGAAAGATCGGAATATGACCAAACTCGTACATTATCCCATGGCTCAGGACAGACAAGGGGGACGTCCACTTCATGGCCATGCACAATGACATTTCCGAGGTGTCTTCCCATGAGCCTCCACCAGTGCCCAGGAGCCTTGGGCTTAGGGCTTTAAATCAGCCATTCCTTCGCATATGAGCTATAGGCTAAACTCCTGAAAGGGGGGTTATATAGGGGAGTATTATAGAGGTTATTCACGGGGATACAAGAAGTTTAGACAATGGCTCATAAAGTAGGCATGGGTGGCTCTTCGCGTGCTGAAACAAAGCCCCGGGGTTTGAGTTTAAAGCGTTTCCTGAAGACTTCTTCAGGTTGCGATGAAGTCTTTGTCCCGCCTATCAGTTTCTAAGACCCAAATCCAAACCGCGAGCCCAAACCAAGCCCTTGATCGCCAACCAAATTTGCTACATACCAAATAGCATAGTGGTTTCCATTTGCTTGTCTTTTCCATTCCCCCTATATAACTTGTCTGGGTTGCTGGTAAGGAATGTAAATTAAGTTACGAAACCCTATTATTCACTATATACCCATATTATGATAACTAAAATTCCCTAGCAACAAGCCGGTTTTGGGGGGAGGAGTGACTTGATCCTGAAGCCGGACGATTCGGAGTGGAGCCAGGGCCTCTACACCATCGTGGACAAGTTGCGCGCTAAGGTTGCGGCTGGGCTCAGGGTTTAGGGTTTAGGGTTTAGGGGGTTTCATTCAGGTTTAGGGTTTAGGGCGTCATAGTTTAAGTTTTTGTTGGCGATATGGGTTCCAAAACGTAGGGTCTTTTAGGCGTACCTATGATCAGGACCGTGGTCTTTCGGGACCATTGTTTCTGCAGTTTCCTTTGTTTTCTCCCTATGTTTCCCTTGTGATTCCTACCAGGTAGGGAACCCTAAAACTCGCGGAAAACCTATAGTACAAGGTCCCTGACAACCCATCTTTTGAGTAACCCTCATGTTTGAACTTATCCAATTCCCAGATGATCCCAGACATGGAGCCGTGGAAACAGGTTTAGGGCTTAGGCTTCAGGTCCAAGAAGACTACGCTATAATATAAGCACAGTCTTGAGGGACTTACTTGTGTGTGAGGTGGTTGATAGTTAGCGGGACAAACTTGGATTTTGTACGGCTTATATATCTAGACCCCTCCAAGTAGTCCCAACTCATGATATATCATAGGCCTCAATAGGCTTCAGGTTCTTAACTACAGCACACCCTACTGAGGTGGAGAAGAGGGTCCGCATCAAGGAGTACTTCCAGGACTTTGACCACCTGAAGAAGGGCTTTTGCAAGGCTTCGCAGGTGGGAGCGATGAACGTCCAAAGTCAGGTTTTGGGTGTAGGGTTTAGGGTTTAGGGTTTAAGGTTTAGGATTTAGGGTTTAGGGTGTCGGGTTTAGGGAGCACGTTGAAGCTTTGGGACGTACACTTTCGGGGGGAATCCTGCTGTCAGGATCCTAGTTTAACATGTGGAGGGTTCCAAAAAGAGGGATTTCAATTGTATAGAGAGAGAGAGAGAGAGAGACCCTGAAATAGCAGAATCCTTAGTATAGGCACCCCCAAAGAGGATCTCAAGTCTATGCAACCCCTGTGCTCTCACACCAGTTTCCATGTTGGTTTCAATTTCTGTTCCGTTTGATTCTCTACCGTTGGTCCAACTAATATCCTGATGGAATCGAATCTTTTATGTAGTGAGCCAGGTCAAGACTGTGCTGACCATCTGCGACCTCGGGAAGGCAGTTAGCCCCGCAGACTATGAGGAGCTTCTTCACCGCTACGAGCGAGAAGATGGCATGTTCTGCTTCTTGGTAGGAATAGGCATTTGGGGGTTTCCCAAAATTAGGGGTACTATTTTTGGGGGTCCTTATAATAAGGGCTATAGTATATTGGGGTCTATATTGGGGTCCCCCCATTTTGGGAAACTAGCATTTATGAAAGCGGTGCCAACAGCAGGAACTACCTGGCTGGCTTCATGACTTCAACGTAAGGGCAACCCCCCCCAAAACCTTAAACCCTAAACCCTAAACCCCAAAAGGGGGGCACCCCAGGCCCTACCTTCCAACATTCTAGTCTGAGGAGTGCTGAAATCCGCTTCATCAAGCACCGTCTCTAAGATTTTGGGATGCCAAAGATGCCTGCTGCGCCATCATAACAACAAATGGGTGTTTCTGAAAATCTTTTCCATATGATCCCTGAGAAGGACCACATGTCTCATCTGATTCTCTCAGACACTCCCAAATTTGCTGGGCAGCTGACGCAACATGCTAGCTCTCTCACTGTGCGCAAGCATAAGCTCAACTTCATGCCGGAAGGGGATTCAAAGGCATGTGCAGGATTAGGATATGTCGGCTGCGCCTCTTGGCGTGAAAGCACTTTGAACCGACACCCTCGTACCGCTAGAGCTTCATTTTGAGCATGCAAGCCTCACATTTCCAAATTCTTGTCCTCGTGCTTGAAGCTCCGAAGGCTACGGGGACTTCTGCGCAGACGTCGACAGGGAATTTGCAACCCCAAACTTGGAGAAAGATCCTTTGGCCACTTGTTGGGAATACGTGAAGTTTTTCCAGCATTCCGTGCCTTTTCAGGTTTTGTGGGAATCCCCAGAATAAGGGCTATATGATATCTGGGGTAGATCAGGAGGGCCCACTTCTTTTACCCATGTAGTAGGTTTTCCACACAAAAACCTGTCAGCAGGTTCATCCAGATTTCCTTGTTGGTTGGGATCTCTATTGTGGGAACGGTTCCCCTATAAAGCCCTCTACAATATAAAACTGGGGGTAGAGCAAATGCAGAGTTCTTGTGGAGATAAAAGGAGTTGGTTATTCATGGGTTCCTCCGCCATCCCTCGTGCGGTCGGCTGGACAACCAACATTGCTCACGTGGGGACTTCTCAAGCAACCTTCCAAAAATACATCTGGGAGCTTTTCTCTACAACCCTACACGGTTGAACATTCCAGGATTCAGGACCCTTTTGGCGGGTTCTCCTTTCTAGATCCTCCCCAGCCCATATGCAAACCCCAACACACTGCGCATGGACAACCCTTACCCCTAATTCCCTATATTAGGTGCTTAGGATCCTTTGGTTCCTCATGCACTACAAACCCTAAAAACTGAGGCACAGACCAGCATGCCGGATGCCACCTCGACGATGGTCGCCAGGCGCAACAAGGCAGGGACGCTGTAACAAACCTAGGTGGCAAAAACCAATGTTGTTTTATTACCACTACGGGAGAATCAAATGGAACATGGGAGTGTTTCCTAGTAGAGCTACCTGGCCACAAACTCAAATACCAAATCGGAGATGTCAAAAGTCTTGAGGGGAGCTTAGCACAGTTCGCGCAATTCACTCGTATGTTCAAGTTGAGGGTTCAGTTTGTATCCTGCATGAGTTTTCCAGTTTCGCACCCCAGGGAAAACAAAGCGCTGTAACAGGATTCAAGAACTGGTACCTGTAAAAGGATTCAAAGCTAACAGTAATCCATAAGGTGGATGGGCGCCTGCAAACGGCCTTCCTCAGACTGGGTTGATGTTATGGGATTTAGAGTAAGTAGCGTAATGGGGAGAGAGCGCAAGTATAGGCTTTCCCTCTGATAGTAGGTTGGTTTGAGTTCCTGAACAGCAACCCAGACCAACATGGAAGCCCATGTGGGTAGGATTTGTTAAAGAGGATGCTGTGGTCCCCAATAAAAAGTATGATTGTATGTTGTCAAATTATGGTCCCTTGTTGAGTCCCCATAATCAATACCGCCCCTAATATTTCGCATGCCGAAATAAAACCATACCTTTTTCATCCATTCATCCTGCCTTTATGAGTCTTGCGGGATATCCTGGGTTTTCTGTGTTCTGTGGTTCACCCCTCAGCTAACGGCCTTCCTCAGGACCTCTACGAGAAGTAGAGCCCTGCTGCTAGGATTTGCATGACTTAATTAAGATTAGGGTCTAGTGATTTTGGTAATCCCTCTTATAGGGTCCGCAATTTGGGTCTAGCTAACCAGGTGATTTTGGGTTATATGCTCCTCACTGTAGCGGTTGGGGTGACCCAAATCCCCTTATTATGTATGGTTTCAGGCTCAGGGTTTCTTGTACCCCAAACCGTTCCCCCGACTCTGACAGTCTTGGGCCAGGTCCTGATGTCCGCGGAAAAGTTGAAACAGTGGGAGTGGCTGGAGAGTGACTGGGCACCTTTTTTGGGGGCTTAGAGTTTAGGATTAAGTTTCCGAATTGGAGGATCAAAGGGCAAAATGAACAGTGAAAGGGGAACTGCGGCTATCTACGGCTACTGTAGATGGAGGAAATCTTGCAAGACCTTATATACCCTATTATACCGTAAGACTTACAGTATCTCAAGGGTCCTAACTGAAACAAGACTTGTTCCATCCGCCGTAGCTTCCATCATTCTTTGAAGCCAGTGCTCTATAACGTTTTCCTGCAACAACAATCTCTCAGGATACCTCCAAGAGACCTTAGATGTGTTGAACATCCTAACCCCTGTAACCTCGGAATTCCTTATCAAGGGCGTCTTTCGAAGCTTGACTGAAGTCCTTGAAGCGGCCCAACCTTAAGTCCCGAATAAACCATTTAGGGTTTGGGGTTTTTGGTTTTGCCACCCATCAACAATGAACCTTTAACCCCCAATCCCTAAAGCCTGAATCCTGCGCCTGAGGCAAGATTCGCTCCAAGGTGCAGAGACATCGCATCAATCTCCTACCCTCCTTCAAGGATGCAAAGATAAGGAGGGCTTGTATTATTGTTATATAGTCTTGTTTGTCTTATTATTGCCCTAAACCCTGAACCCTAAATCCTAAACCCTATTGGTCTTATTTTTGTTGTTACAAACAATTGTTTGTTAAATTATTGTTCTTATGATGGGGTAGTTGGGGTTGTCATTCATTGGCAACTTGGGTTGGGAATTTCCAGAAAGTTGCGCGTCTGGGGTATACAGGGACGATGTAGGGGTTATATACGGACTGTGGGTTATATAGGGGCTATATGATAATCGAAAAGAAAATGGAAATTGCTATTTAGGGTTCAGGGTTTAGGGAGGGAAGCAATGAAAGATGAAATTCGCGTGGTTGTTGGAGAGGCGAGCGGTTGTAAGGGTGTAGCGAGTTTGGCGGGTTGAGGACTTCAATGTTGAGTGAAAAGGATATAGTCCCCCTTAAGTAGATAGAATATGGTTTTGGGTATATTATAATGAGATCCCCAGATACCCCATATTCTATCCACTTAAGGGGGACTATAAATTCCTGAAAGGATGGATTTCAGGAAGCAGTGTGCGGTGTGGAGGTGTAGTGTTGCAGGATCTGCTGCAGCAGGATGGATCTTGGATCTCCATACCATTTCCCAAGCTTCCCATCCATTTTTTGAAGCACACAGGTCTTCATTAGGTGGATCCCCCCCCCTGTAATAGTGGTACGGTAGGAATACAAGAGGACCCTAATATAGTTAGTATTCTCCCTTATAGTCACTATTACTGAGTGGGGTCCACCTAAGATCTTCATCAAATTACCTTTCCCCCTAAAACCTAAACCCGAAACCTGCTAACCCCAGCCTACAATTCCGACCGTTGGTGCTTGGCAGTGTACTTCCTGATGGTTAACAGGGAATGGGGGCCTGGGAATTCATGTGTATGGTATTGGGGTTTGGGTTCAGGGTTTAGTGTTAGTTCTGCTTATGCATCTTCAAATCCTTTACTATAGTCTCTGTAAGCTCTGCTCCGAAAGTCCCTAAACCCGAACCACTAAACCCTAAACCCCAAATAGTCGTTTCCATTTTTCCACTATTCCAATATAACCCTAAGATTACCCGAACCACTAAACCCCAAGCCCTAAACCAGTTCATGAAGGACATGGATCGCAGCAACTGCTCACACATCACTAAGAACCAGCTGCCAGGTTGAGCTTAGGAAGCCCTGGGCCTAGTATGGGACTGCTATCAAATTTTACATCCTCTTAAGGGTTTAGGGTCTAAACTCCATAAATTGTGGTTATATAGGGGGTTAGCCTTGCCGGGCATTATTGAGGATTTATTGTAATTTTAAAGCGTATTAGGGCTCATGAGGCCTCCTTCGTTTGGAAGGCGCAGATTGGGAGGGCCCATGATGGTCCTATGACTTACGTAGGGGGAAGCCATATGAGGGAGTTGCTTCCAAGGATACCCTAGACCATGTATAGAGATTCTAAGCGATGTACAGCGGGTCCTTGCGGGGGGTTGGATAGGGACTCTACCTCAGACATTAGGGCTTATAGTCCCCCTGCAGTAGAAAGAATATGGAAGAATACTAGGGTTATATTGGGGTTGTATGGGAATAATGGAAAAGAAAATGGAAAGTGATAGAATATGGTGTATAGGGGGATCTTATAATAATATACCCAAGGCATACTCTATCTACTGAAGGGGGACTATAGATTTTAGGGGGTTCGGTTGAGAGATTTGGCAACCTCTTCCGGGGCTCTTTGTGGGCGACTCAGGTACAAAGGCAAGGTGAGAAACAAATGAAGGTGACAATGGGTGTATAGAATCATATTTGGGGGTTTCCTAAAATTANNCCCTATAATAAGGACTATAGTAGATTGGGGTCTATATTGGGGTCCCCCTGTTTAGGGAAACTACCATTTAAGCCCATCATCATCATCATCGTCATCATCATGCAGTCCCCCTGCCGTTATGTATGCTGAAGTGCCACTCCCATCATGAATTCACGAAGTCCCCTTGACCCTAAACCCTGAAGCTGGAGTTTGCGTTTTCTTTTCCATCGAACTCGCTAAACCCCCCAAAACCTGAGCGCCGTCAAAGGTTCCACCGAGTGATGCAGAGCATGGGCTTTGATCTCTCAGAGGAGGATGTGATTCTGCTGGGCATCTTGTCTCAGGAGTTAGGGTTTAGGCTGAATTAGGGGTTTAGGTTGGGTACTCCCCCCCCAGTATCAATCTATATTAGGGGTCCTATTAAGGACTATATACATCCATATTATCATTATTATCCAACTGTGCTGAGGGGGGGGCAGTACTCAAGGTTTAGGGCTTGGTTTTAAGGATTTGGGGGTCCTCTACAACTAGGGGTGCCATTTTGGGGGTCCCCATCAGTGAAGGTTACAGTATTGGGGGGGGGGTCTTTATCGAGGTCCCCCTATTCACAAACAGTACCAGTCAGAGTTCACCCTAAATCCTCGTACGTAAACTAAGGTTCAAGGTCAGGCTACATGATTTAGGGTTTAGGCCCGGGTCAGCTCTCGGCCTTAAGAATGTTTTTGTGTCGCACGCTTCAGGGTTTCGGGTTTAGGGGTTGAAGCTTAGGTTGGGCTTAGTATTTAGTATAGGGTTTAGGGTTTAGGGGTTGAACATAAGTAGGGTTTAGTATAGGGTTTAGGATTGAGGCTCATGGCTTCATGTTTACCGGGCTTAGGGTTTCTTAAAACGCCCTTAGGGGTCAGCCCTTCACCATAGGACTAGGCGCGGTCAGCCAGCTTGTTGTTGAGGGCTGTAGCGTAAAAACCTAAAAAGTCCCCTCCCACTAAGAACTTTTCAAGAACTCCCCACTCATAAATCTTCCCCCCATGATATCTTGGCATTGTATTGGCAAAATGCCTGTTAAACATGATAGAAAGCAAATTTCTATGCTGTAGGCAGCTACATTGCGTAGCTGGATTTCCTACAGCATGATGGGTCCTACCCTGTGATGTACGACTTATGGGCTTACAGGGGTTGTAATGGGGTGCCCTTCAGTCTGACAGAGCCTGCAGAAGTCCACACGAACTTGGGTAAGGCTATAGACAGTGAATAGCCGGCAAAGTCGGGCTACAAGGAGGCTTCCACATGAATGATAGGGTTGCCTTGTGTGGGTGGAATTTAGTCTAAGAGGCAAGGCATTTGGTTGATGAAGGGTGTTTGTCGTCCCCCCTCTTCCGCACCAGCCTCCAGCAAAAAGTTCCAGGTTGAAATCGCTTGAACTCCGCAACCTCTCGCTCCCAACTCTGGACAAATGAAGTCGCTAAACCCTACGGACAGAGAAGCCAAATAAAGTACCTAAACCCTACGGACAGAGAAGCCAATGGGTGTGCGTCACCAGGGTTTCCGAGCACATCCCGCAAAAGATCCAACAAACACTAGGACATGTTGTTAGAAGATCCTTAAGGGGGGGGCGGTCGTTTGCCGGTTGTAATGAACCTTAGATAAGCAACAGTTGCATGCGAAGTACCCCAAGCGTGGTGGTGGATAGTAGGGAACGGCGGGATGCATATGTGGAATCGCTTATGGTAATCACCAGTTCGAGTTTAAGCCTTGAATCATATGCTGGTTGCCATTCCCCTTTCAACTCCTTCCTGGATCAAATGTAGAATATCACTATAGAAAGCCCTTAGTATAACCCCTATTATAAACTGTTATTGGGCAGGAGCTCTCCTAGCCACCCTTAACCCTAAAAGGAAGTGAGCCACACCAAGCCAGCCAGGCAACGTCTACTGCGACTTGGGAGACCACTTGATCTTCAACTACGTAGACTTCCTGAAGAGCGTCGCTTGGCTTTTTGCAACTTAAAAGCTGCTTCAGGGGGGCTGAGGGAGTGAATATAGGTATCTTTTTAGTATAGAGATTATCCTAGGGATCCACTCCCCAACTCTCCCTTAAACCAGTAAGAATAAGAACAGTATTATTCCTTCGCCTGGTGACTTGTGGATGCTGATGCTGCTTCTTCTATTGCCACCACCACGAGGACCAAAACGATACCGGTTGCGTAAGCCAAAGTTTCTCTGAAGGATTGTGCCTCGGATTGGGCATTATGCGGTGCCAACTAAATAATCATTATTAATGCAGAACAAGTTGGCGCTAGCAACCAAATCAAAAGAGTTTGTGAAAACAGCCCTGCATCATCGCTTCCTATCCCTTGGAATTCCAACCGGCAATCCTGTTTCGAGATGAGTGCCTCAACCACTCACCTAAATCCAAACCCTGTACCCAGAATCCATCCAAACCTCACATATAACCCCAATGTACCCACATATAACCCCAATAGAATCCCAACTTAACCTCCTTTCCAGGTGGACGTCCCTTCTGAAGATGTGGAGCTGGCGATTGCGCAGCTGCAGGCTCCCTACAAAGGCCCTTGGGTAGGAGAACCAAGGGTAAGAGGCAGGCAGGCTTCAGGGTTTTAAAGCAGCCTCGCCCTAAATGGTGGTTTATTATAGGGAATAGTACTCAAACGGCCTTAATGAATTCGGAATTAGCACTAATCTCAATTACCCGGAGGGTAAGAGGCAGCCAGGGCTTTAGGGTTTAGCTTGAGTTCTAAGGCGCCATTCCACGTAAGAATATATCGAGTTGGCTTAGAACAGACTTCGACAGATGCACTAATTACTGAGAAAAATGGAGATTAGGGTACCATATAGTGGCAATAAAATATAGGGATAATGAAGAACTGGAAGCTACTGTTGAGGGGTTAGGGTCCTGGCCCCACCCACTAACAGTCTATACTGCGGGTCATATATTAATGGCTATATATATAGACTTCTCATAAATATTATCTAACTGCTAATGACTCGGAACACTACCCTTTCTACACTACGCTCAAGGTTGAATTGGGGGATGAATCGGGGAATGATGCAGGGCCCTCCGTCTGGAAAGCGTGTGCAAATCTAAACGAGGCATCGCTCTCCTGGGTATAGTTTGTATATTCATACATCTATATATACATATATGTATATATGTATATGTATCTATCATACATGTACACATATATGTATCTATCTATCTATCTATCTATCTATCTGTATACCTTCTAGGCAGGTTCTGCAAAGTAAAGGAAAATTGGCCAAGCGCATTGCTGCTTGAAATTGCGAACCCGATTTTGCGCGTCACTCCGCAAAGGTCAGCTGCAATCTAGCGCTAGCTAGCTAAGTTCATGCACATGTGACTTTTTTCAATTGTTCTTTGGCCTGAGTAGGCCCCTTAAAGTCTGCGTTTACCTTACCACTTTTGCACAGCATCCCAATGTCTCCCAGCATCTGGCAAGAGAGCAGAGCCCAAAAGCCCACGAGCATTGGCTCAGGTTGCTCCGCACTATTTGGACTTCCGAAAACCCTTAGCCATAAAGCTGAAAGCCGCAAACCCTAACCCGCCCCCCCCGAAAGCCTTCAGCCCTAAAGTTAAAATCCTATTCAGGAAGCGCCTGGTGTAGTCTTTTCTGCTCTTCAACCCTTTTCATAAGGTCCTGAGGGCATTTGTAAAACTGAGCCCCGCTTTTTTGACCACTGCTTCATTTCTGCTCTCTTATCGGGACTTCCGACACCCCAACCCTAACTCATAGAACACCACCGGGCCTGACCAGGCGATGAGATCTCACATTATTTCGACTCCAGGGGCAAGGTGATCCCGGCCGACCAGGTCACTTACCTGTCCGCATTGTTTGGGAAGGTTTCGAATTACTTACTTAGAGATATAGTGGGATAATAAGGGAATACTGGGGCTTTATTACAATATAGTCGCATCCATTTTCTCTTCCATTATTCCCACATAATCCCTATAACGGAATGTTGGCGTTCTTACTTGTCCAGTTCTGGAGCAACACAAAACCCCCACACACCAAATCACTTACTGGGGGTTAGCACTGAATATGGGAATATACTATATCCGGATGATATAGGGAGCATACTCTCTCATTACCTACTAAGAGCCAGTAAGTTAAACTTTTAGCTTTGCAAAAGCACTCGATGCTGCGCACTTGATTGATTGTCAGATGTATGGGCGCTTTGGGGGGCTTCCCATTGTACTTATGATATGGCTCCTTACATCCCTAACCCCTAATCCCTATTTCGGGTACCTCAAAAGGGCTCAGAAGTTTGACGATCTTTGACCTGAGGCAATCATGGCATAGCCCGGTGCAGGCCCAAAAAAATAATTGACTCCGCGATGGTGCCTTGGCTGATTGCTGGTAATGTAGACCAATGATTATTAAACCCCCTCCTTTTTTAAGGGCCTCAATACTAGGATTCCTATCATAATCCCTATTAAGGGGATGGTGTTTATTAATCTGGGGTCTGGGTTATGGTTGTTGGGCTTTTTTTGTGGGCTGGTTGATTCTTTGTATTGTTTTATTGTTTTGCTTGCGGGTTCTAAGGTGGGATTGATTCTGCCCCACGCTAGACCCCACATTCGTGGTAAGGACTTCAGAAAGGGGCCCCCCATTTATTCGAAACCCCCATGTCTTTCTTCATAGTGGGTCTAGGGTTTAGGCTTTGTGCGAGCCCAGATGCAACAAAGTTTTAGGGTATTAGCCCATCAAGTCTGAAACATGCCCACTTTTTCTGAGGGATCACACAACATCTTAGGTCTCCTTGCCTTAGGCAGATTCCGTGGAAGCCATTGTGCTACTCAGAGTCAGCAGTCAGGCACTATAAGATATGAGGTAGTAGGGGCAGCCGAACCCCAATCGAAGTTTCACACGATTTGCATGCTCCGGTGACAGACATGTCACTTGCACTGTATACAGGCTGTCAGAATCCATAGCAGCCAGCTGACTGCCGTACAAATGCAGGCTCAGTCAGCTGGCGCCCTTTTGTCCCTAAGGACAGGAGCTCCGGCTGGAAAACCCAGTCATACAGACATTCCAGGAGTATAGCAGGATTGAGATTCTACGCAATTATGCAATATTACGCATGTGTATTGCTGGGGTAGTAGCCAGCGGACCTCCATGGCAGAGAGCACCGCTTGTCCTGCAAATGAAGGCAAGAACAGCTTGCGTTTCAGCCTAGCCGAATTTGAAGGGACATCTTTGGATCACTGCCTTCATCTCCCGCGTTCAAAAAAAGACATAAGATAGAATATGGAAGACTACAAGGGTTACATTGGGGTTGTATGGGAATAATGGAAAAGAAAATGGAAACTACTATAATGGGTTATATAGGGGATAGAATATAAGGGTTTTATAGGGGTTACATGTCAATGAAACTCCCAGCATTTGTGCTGAACAGCAGGAGCGTAGTTCCAAGGGTTTGTGGGAGGGTATAGTCCCCCTTAGGTAGTTTCAATCTGGGGTATACGGGGATCTTATTATAAGATACCCTAAGGCATATTCTATCTACTTGAGGGGGATGTTGCAGCAGAGGAGTATGCCTTTCCGGCTGCGTGTAGCGCAGGGCACACGGATCTTTGCATGGTGATGGCTCTCCCAAAATTAGGGTCCCATTTGGGTACACCTAAGTATTAGGTGCTGTAATAAAATATATATTACCAAAAGGAGTCCATGATTTTCAGAACAACCCACATGGTTCAAAAAGCAAGAAGCCACCAGCCCCCATCCTGTTAGCCCCTAAACCCTCCTAGTCAAAAACTTTAGGAGTGTAGTCCCCTTTAAAGTAGATAGAACAAGGCTCTGGGTATGATATAATAAGATCCCCATATACCCTATATTCTATCTACTTAAGGGGGGACTATGCCCTAAACCCTAAATAGTAAATAGTAGTTTCCAATTTCTTTTCCATTATCCCCATGTAACCCCTATAAAACCCTTATATTCTATCCCCTATATAACCCATTATAGTAGTTTCCATTTTCTTTTCCATTATTCCCATACAACCCCAATGTAACCCTTGTAGTCTTCCATGTTCTATCTACATAAGGGGGACGATGAGTTCCGGAGGCCCTGCATCGGCTGAGCCTGCGGCCGAGTCAAACCAGGATCCACGCTGCAAAAGTCATTTGAGCTATAGTCTAAACTCCTTAAAGGGGGGTTATATAGGGGATTTATAGGGCACTATTATGGACGTTATTAAGGGGGATACCAGGACTAGGAGTGTAGACAATGGCTCATTTCAGGTTCCAGAAGCTGGCCTTTGCTTAGGTAGACGCCTTAGGGTTTAGGGTTTAGTGTTTAGGGTGGTTATACAGGGTTATATAGGGATAACGGATAAGAAAATGGAAGCTACTATTTGGGGTTTAGGGTGACTTCGCACTTCGAAGGGTAGCAGCTTCTGGCCTTTGCTTAGTTGGGAATGAAGGAATGGAAAAGAAAATGGAAACTGCTATAATGGTGTTATATAGGGTTTAATAGGGTTATCTAGGGTTATCTGGAGTTTAGGGTTTAGGGTTTAGAAGGACTGGAAAAGAAATGGAAATTACTATAGTGGGTTGTATAGGGACTACTATGCTCCTTAACTTAGCTTGGACCTTAGATCCTTAACCCTTTGGGAGTCCCTTTTATTCCTGTTATAGGTACCTGAATGGTTAACCCTTAGCAGGAGTCCTAAGTGCCACGTAGTAGAAACATCCATTTCCTCATTCCTAGCTAAGCAAATGTAAGAGAAGGGTATCTTGACACATGTGGTGGTTTTAGTTTAGGGTTACAGGTTGCGCTGCTCAAAAAGCTTGCCTCACCTCTTGAAGTGCAGGACCTCTAAACTCAGGAACACCTTGGTGCACATGAATGCACCTAGCTTGATGACATAGTTCATGACGCACGAAGGGCAAAGTCATCATTGGGGCACTCTTGATCCCCACCCACTAAGTCTACGCAGAGCCCCATTTTAGGCATGGTTTGTTCGGAGAGTCCCTAAACTGGATCACTAGTTTGGGTTCCTTTGTACTTTTTGGGGGTATGGGATCCCTTATATTTACGTAAAATAGTACCTGTGGGCTATATAAGTAAACCCTAACCCCTAAACCACTCAACCCCTAAACCCCAAATTGTTCGACTCACTTACTTCGACAGACTGTCGAGCTTGTGGCAGGACATGCAGGAGGAAGAAGAGGAGAGATTCTACGAGGCCGGCAAGCCAAAGCTTCTGAAATGCAATTCAATGTGAGCCATGGTCTAAACTCCTTAAAGGGGGGTTGTAGGGTTTAGGATTTAGGGATTTAGGGTTTAGGGTCCAAACTCCTTCAAGGGGAGTTATATGGGGGATTCTATAGGGGTCTATTATGGTGGGATTATTACGGGGGACACTAGGAGTTTAAACGATAGCTCATATTATTAGGGTCGTTATTGGTATTGCGGTTTTTCTTAATGAGAGTATGATTGCTAGCATTACTACGGTTAGTATTACTATCACCAGCATTAGCATTATTACTTGTATTTCTATACCTACTGTATATGCACATGTGTATATATATATATGGATATTGATTGATTGTGATTTTACTGTTACTGTTTATACTATGTATATTTCCGTTCGCTACGCTTTCGGCTTCACTTTACTGCTAAAAGTACATGCTGCAACAGAAGTATTCCAGAACTGACCAAACATTGAACTCCATCAAGCGATTTGGGGGTTTACAGAACTGGGGGTTCCCTTTTTGGGAGTTCCTATGACAAAGATGAGACCATGTATTTCGAGGGATTATGACGGGGACGCGGAGCTCTAAACCCTCAATCCTAAAACCGGAGGCCCTAAACTCTAAGCCCTACGCCCTTACCCCTACACCCCAAACCCCTGAACCCTAAACCCTATAAGATTCCTATATGAACCCTAAACCCTAAACCACCCCCATTTAACCCTGTGAACCAAGAACCCCAACTCTGCCAAAAGTATTTGCCCCCAAAGCCCTAGACCCTAACCCCTGCACCCTAAACCCCGAACCCTAACCTTTAAACCCCACACCCTAAAACCTAAAACTCTAAAACCCTAAACCCTAAACCAAAGCATTTGCCCCCAAAGCAGGCAAATAGCGAGGAACTCCTGGAAGTGCTCCGTAGCGCTGGACCGGCCTGGGGCTCGGTTGGGGTTTAGGGTTTAGGGT
>CAJNIZ010022681.1:35865-77751 GCA_905231905.1 Symbiodinium pilosum
GGTTTAGGGTTTAGGGTATGGGCATGTGGGGGGTTCCCAGAATTTGGGGTACCTTTAAAGGGGACATAGGGGTTATATAGGAAGATTATAGGGATGTATAGGGTTTAGGGTTTCCTGAAATTTGGGGTACCTTTTTGTGGCTCCTCAAACTACGGATTTTAGTAGATTGGGGTCCATATTGGGGTCCTCTTATTTAGGGAACTACCATATAGGGGTTGTATCTAAATGGACACGTAGGGGTTATACAAGTGCTTTGAAGGGGGCATGTATAAGGGCAGAAGTTATGAAGTTTCTCGCCTTTAAACGGAAACCGCCTGGGCCTTGATCGTCGCAGGTCATTTTCGCGTGGTTTTGGCAGCTCCGTGGGTGTAACGTGGGTTATATGATATGAGCTATAGTCTAAACTCCTAGTATCCCGCTTAATACCCTGTACATAGTAGTCCGCCATAAAACCCCCTATATAACACCCCTTTAAGGAGTTTAGACTACAGCTCATATGGACAGGCTTGTTTTTTGGTGGGAGGGCCTTGATCTTCGTGTTTTGCTGTCTAGCAATTACAGCCGGCTTAAGTAGATACAATGTGGGGTATATTGTTGGGGCTCTATAGGGATAATGGAAAAGAAAATGGAAACGACTATACTATAATGGGGTATATATTGGGGTTATAGTACCCCTTAAGTAGATAGAATATGGGGTATATGGAGATCTTACTATAATACACCCAAAGCCATGTTCTTCTATCTACTTGCGGGCCACTATAGAGTGTTTGCCAACTAGCCTTCTGTTTAGGAATTAGAGTATTTGCCAACTAGGGTTCAGGGTCGTTGGGATTGAGGTTCGGGTCGAAGTTTGGGCTTGATTTTTTGTCTTTCTCAAAATGATGTGCGAGTTCTCGTTTTTGAAGGTCTATGTAGGAATCAATGTAGGGAACTTGGGGACTATCGCATGACTGCTACGTGGTCCTTGCTTTTGGTACTTGGGGCTTCCAAGCGTTTTTTATTCTACAGCCACATGAGGCAGGAGTTGTCACGTGTTTTCGTGGGAATATATAAGGTTTCTTGACGAATATTGCATTTATATATATATATGCATATATATATATATACATACATGTGGATGTGTGTACATATGCAAATAAACATTCCATTACCTAGCATGGACGTTTCTCAGGAGAGCTTTTCATCTTCCAGGTATGGACTAATGAAGCCCCAGCTCTACTTGGAGTGTCGGGGGACTTGGTGCATATACTTGTAACACCTGGAAGCCTCATAATCACTCCATGTATACCCCTGGTTCACCTACTTACTAAGTCCCCCTGACCATCCAAGTAGCCTGCGAAGGCAAAGCTCCAGACAAAAGAGACTGGCGGCGCCCCCGGGCGGACCCTCTCCATTGCGGGGGAACTCGAGGGTTTGGGCTCAAGCCCAATAGGATTGAAGCCCGAGGGTGCATGAAGGCGGCGTCAGCCCAAAGAAACCTGGCAAGTTGGATATCTTGTATAGGGGTTGTCGTGTTGATCCCTTGTTGGATCCTGTGTACAAGACGGCCACTATAATTAGTTGCACCCTCGTCTCCATGGAGGCAATTGCGTAGGCAGTCATGCCATGCCCTATCACAGGTACTTGAAAGAGGTGGCGCACTTGGGTTGAGAATTTGGGGTTCAGAGTTAGATAAGCTCTTTTTGTTTTGCATGTTGTATTGCTGCGCTGCGCAACAAAGTGAGGAGGCTTTCTCGACAAACTGATGTGTCTTATCAGGATACATTTTAAGGCGGTACCCTGCCTACCTAATTTTGGGGAATATCAGAATACCCTAAACCTCGAACATAGCCAAGCCTTTCTCAAACTGTCTTAAACCTATTGTTTCAAGGAATTCCCAATTGGCCCGCCTCCTGAGTTGTTGTTAAGGAACTTAAATTAAGTCATAATAACAAGGAAGCCCTATTATTTACTGTATATCCATATTACAATAACTTCATTTAATTTCCTGAACATTAAAACCCTAGACCCTTGAACACCAACCCAGCATCGGGGCATACCCAGGTGGCGTAGGCCTGCTGAACCAGGGAGCCTGGAGACTCAGATTTCGTTGTTTCGGACTCAGGGTTTAGGGTTTAGGGACTTGAGTCTGAGTAACCCCAATACCTAAGATAAGGACCGAGAATTATCGTCATATGACAGTCACAGGGCTATAGGTTTTCGTATTTTGGGGGGTTAGGGTTGCCAAAATCCCCGTATTAACTTTGAGGGGCAGGATAGCTTCTTCTCAGAGTAACATGGAACCCCAAGACTGGTCCCAGAAAGGCTGCAGTCGATTATAAAGCTTCTGTGTGGATTCCATGTTTTTCCTGGGAGGACCATAGTTAGAGGTTAGAATTTGAATACACAAAGCCCTCAATACCACCAGGTGGGAGAGGTAATCAAGTCATGTCCTAGACTGGTGCATAATATGTCGGATGTTGGGTCTAGGATTCAGGCCGCCCAGTCTGGAGCTCAGGATACAGGAGCACATAGCATTGTAAGTCCCCATACTGGAGAATCAAATGGAAAGAACACGGAAAGTGAAGTGGAAGCCGCAGTTACATAGTGCTTGTAAGGTTTAGGGTTTAGAGCAATTAGGGGTCCCTTTTGCTGCTCCCTACGTGTTGGGTATGCCTGTTTCTGGAAACTTCGTATTCGGGTCTGCGGATGCAAATCCACGAAGTGCTGGCTTGGAAGTCAAATGGACTCTACACAGCAACGGTCCATGGGCCAAAGGCTTTGGCTTACTGGTGGTCAGGGTTTTGGTTTACGGGTTTAAGATTAGGGGTTTAGGGCTTAGGGAGCAGGATGAATTAACATGGGTACCATGTACAGTCGACACCAATCGCGCGATATCAACAGTACGGGTCCAGTCATTTCAAGTTATTTGCGTAGTTAACACTACGACCCTATGATGACTGCCGTTAATGACCAATTGTCAACCCTAACAGGTCGGGAAATGTAGACGGGGCTGGTGGCCAATTAATGTCCAAGCAAAGGATCAACGCAAAATATGAATGCTGCAATTACAGGAGCCTCCGCAAGGTAGAATGCCCATGTTCTAAACCTGAACTCCAAGCTCTGAACCCGAAATCAGAAGCCTTTTAGAAGTAAAAACCAAAACAACAATCAGGCAACCTGCTACATGAACTCGCTACTGCAAGCTCTCTTCTACACACCCGAGTTCCGGATGGCTGTTTACGACTTTGCCTCTCGCAAGCACTGTTGCTTAAATACGGCAGTTGTGAAAGGTGGGAACACAGTTTAGGGTTTAGGGTCTTAGGTTTGTCGTGCGGGCTATGGGCCTTGACTCCTGGCTGATATGTACCCTTTATGTACCTAGTTTGGATGAAAAGTGGGAGGGTCAGGGGCTAGGTTTGCAGTTAGAAGGACAGCCCCTTCAAACTGTGTGGGCTTGGAGTTTCCCCGGAAGTGGGAGGTGTTCAGCGCAAGAGAGGAGACCCCAAACCTGAACGTGGAAAACCCGGCTTGCTGTGGTAATCCTACTCCTACCAGCATTGAAACTGCAGGTACTTATTGCTTCTACTACTGCCAGACTGCTGCTGCTAGTACTACTGTTGCTACTGCTGCTACCACTCTGGCTACTACTGCTGCTACTACTGTGGCTGCTGCTTCCCCACTACTTCAACAACTGCTACCATCATTGCCGCCACACCCACCACTACCCCTTCCGCCTCTTTATTGTTTCAGAGCTTCTACTGCTGTTGCTACGGGCTATGCGCAGTCCTACTGCAAGTAGCAGACATAGTTGAAATAGCGTTGAGTGGCATTAGTCCTGTGGATGTGCGCAAGGAACACAATCCAGAGCTTCATGGGGAAGCCAGTAGATGCCGCTCAGTCGAGCGTTTGAGACTTCAGCTTTGAGACTGGTCTTGGGACTGATGTTCTTGTAAGTCATGTTTGGAGACAGCTTTCGCAAAGGCGTGTGGGATGCAACAGGGGTTTTAGGCATGTTGGGCGCGTTCTTTCAGTTCTATCAGCCGTGTGAACCGTGCCCTGTACCTGCCTGAGCTTCCAGAATTTCACGTCTAGGCCACACGTTCTGGGGTTCGGGTTTGCAGGGTAGGCTTTGAGCTTTTGGTTCTGCGTGTTGGTGTGTCAGGTTTCACTAGAGGAGAGTGTAGTGGGATTTGGAGCCCCGTTTCGAGGTTCAAGCGCAAGTCCGGCCAGCAGCATCAGTCTGTCTGAGCCCCTTCCTCTTGGTCTCATGGTTGGGCCCACTACAACCAGGCTTAGCCCTTACCTGGCAATTGCAACTGCCAGCTCGGATGTTGACGGGAAAAGCATTGCTACTGTGAACCTTTGGAATGTCACCGTCCACTGGATGGGTCTGAAAAATGGGTCCCGATCGAGGATCTGAAGGTTTGGCATGTGCACCAGACATGAGACCCCAAACGGGGCCAGAAGTACCATCATGTTGGAAGCCCGGTTTAGGGTTTAGGATTTAGGGTGTAGGATTTAGGATGTAGGGTTTAGGGTTTAGGGTTATCTCATGCTGGTCTTATCTTCCGTATGTTCGGGGTTTGGTCGATGAGGGGTCGCGTAAGATCACTACAAGGTGCTTAAGACGACACAATCAAGGGCCAACATCAAGGGCCAGATATTGAACAGGGTGGTAGTCTCTTCATCCGCTCCCTATATAACACCTTCTTATCCCTATACCCGACAATGAAGATCCCTGTATAAATCCCTATAAGAAATAAAAACCCCTTTCAAGAGAACACCAAGCTGTCCAAGTTACAGCGGGATTATGTGGAAAACTGCAAAGGCATCCTATCACACCCTAAATCCCAAAACCCTGAACCTTAAAGCCATAAGAACCCTGAACCAGTGTTTAAGGTTTAGGGAAAGGGTTCAGGGGTTTAGGGCTTAGGTATAATTACCCTAAAACCCTAAAGCCCTGAATCCTCAACTCACCACCTGCGAAGGCATCCCACTACAGCTCCAGAAGCTCTTCGCGGAGCTCCAACTCTCTGTCGCTGGCGCAGCCTCCACCAAGGATCGGTTTAGGGTTCTCCGAAGGGGTGTGGTGATATAGAGAGAGAGAGAGAGAGAGAGAGATTAGGGGCCAGGGGGTTAGATAAGCAGGACAGTGGAAGATGAATCGGACAAGGAGATCGAATATGAAATGGCAATCAATGCCTGGGTGTAGGGTTGATTCTCCTTCTGGCTGTGCGCGATTGCCAAATGCAAATGCTATGGAGACATGTGAAATCATATGGAAACCGGGCTTACAACCCTAGACCCTAAACCCTTTATGAGGATAACATGTGGAATAGAGGGCGTCCCGTTCATGGCTTTGGGTTTCTTCGGATAGAGGGCCCCCTCCAAAGCAGAGGGCTCTCGAAGGTTGAAGAAGGCATGAGAAACTTGTTAACGCGTTCAGGAGTTTAGGGTGTAGGGGCTGACTAGAGAAGGATTTCATGGAAGGCTTGCATTTAGAGCATCAGAGGCTCACGCCTTAAACCCGAAACCAAGGCCATATCTTTGCGCAAAGAATCATGCCGTGCTTCGGGATGCGTTACAAGGAGGCGACTTCAGAAGAAATTAGCACTTTGAAACGTTCTCACCAAACGTATCTGACTGGGACGTGCCCAGATGAAAACCAAACCCGGCATCCTAAGCAACGTGAAGCAACACGATGATCTGGGCCAAGGGCGAAGGGTTGGGACTTAGTTTCGGATTGGGTTTCGAGGCTTTGGTTGTTACGACTGAAGTTTTGTCAGCCAGAATGAATCTCATAGTATTTGGGGGTTGGGGCCCTCATTTCTAGAAACAGCCCTTCAGGTTCAGGGTTTACGGGCCGGCCCTTATGCACGTTTGCGCCCATCCTCGGTCTAACTTCCCACGAGAGACAACCCCCCTGCCTCCCCCGGCAGAAGAATCCATCTCTTGAACCCTACATTCTCCAAAAAAAATAAAGCGTCTTATGCCCAACTTCCTCAACCTGTACCTATACCTTGAACCAACACCCAAAATCGTACATCCCTCACATCCAACCCTCGCATCACTTACTCAGTTTAGTAGAGAAGGACCTCACGGCAGCCTGCGGATTTACAGGTGGACATGGTAAACTTTCTGAATGCATGGGTGGTTGGTGGTTTCTTGACGTTTTGAGTTAGTTCTTAGGGGTCTGGAGTCGACGCATTCTAGTTTTCAGACTTCCCTCATGGGTACTTCGGGTACGACAGGGGTCCCAGCATTCAGATGCCTGCAGGCAGGCCACGCTTTTTGTGGGTTCTGATTAGAAATTCGATGTTGCAGTGAGAGGCTTCAGCCAACTTGCACAATGGAGAATTCCAATGTAAAGCGGTAGAGTGGTCATACTCCTGATCCCCGCTTGCTGATCCCAGGAAAATGTATATGCAAAAGAGCTTTCTCCTATATAAGACATGATTGCTAGGGCTTCAATGTCCGCACCCCATAGCTTATGACATATCCTGCAAGTGCGGGGAAATTTGGTGTGCAGGGACTGAGTGCGGCTGGGGGGTTTAATGTTGAGTGGGAAGGAGTTTAGAGTTGCGCTGGCAGGCATACAGGATTGTTCCTAAAGCCTAGAACCCTAAACCCCTGACCCTAAACCCTTAGTGCACTGCACGTGCCCAAACCCTTGACCGGAGGTCAATTGGAAAGGCCCCAGAGCCACGGATGCTTTACACAGTCCCTTGAACCTTCCTACAGACAAGCTACTACCGCTCATCTCTTCGCCTAGCTGCCAGCTCCATCCGGACTTGGTGGCAAGAGGGAGTATATAATGCCAAGTAGAACTGTAGTGATACTTCAACGATATCGTTGCTGGGGACTTGGGAACTTAAGAATTGGGTTGTAATGGATTGCAACTTAAAGCCTAAACTCTCAACCCCTATTGTAACCTCGGCATGCAAGTATAAAAGTAGCAGCTTGCTTGCTAGTGAGAAGTCCGTGCAACCAGGGGCCTCCTCAACAGCAAGAGGCAACACAAAGCCTCACATGAGAGGAAGAAAGTCTGAGTCACCAACCTTGTGGCGATCCAAATCGCAGCCCCCAGAATGCACAGCCCAATGTTTTCCCGATCTGACACCTTCGCTTAGTCCCCCAGGCGGTGCCCGATAGTTTCCGCAGCATTTCATCATAGACGGGCCTCTTCCTCTCATAGTGATGTAGTCCGCCATAGTGCCATAAGACCATATTCACATGGCTTTAGGCTGCTAAATTACCTATTCCACCCGATGAGCCTTGAAACCATGCTTTGCTTCAGCACGGTCCCGGTTGAAAATCTGCAGCTAAGATGCTTCAAGGAGCGCATCTCCGCAGATGCTACATCATTTGGGTGGTGCAGGGTTTTGATTCAAAGCTCAATTGACACGGAATCATAGACCCGAAGCCCAAAATCCCAAAACGTTGCCGTTCTTTGTAGAGGCCGTGATGCGAGAGAGCAGCACGACGTGCAGGAGCTGTGTCGTGAACTCAGGGGAGGCATTTCTTCCGTGATCCTTCCTTTCGTGTTGAAGGTTTCTAGTCATTAGGGTGTTGAGGCCATTGCTACCGGGCTGAGCGTGTTGAATTGTTCAGTGCACGTCTGCCGTTTCGGTTTTCCTCCTACATCTTGCACACCTTACAGATTTTAAATGTTTGGCAAAGTTGCCCAACAGCTACGCAAAGCGAGGCTCCTGCCCAAAAAATCCCCAGAGCAGAAGGGAGGCATGATGAGCTATCACGAATACAACCAACTGACGACTTTTCAGCAGTCTGTATCGTGGCTCCGTAGACAAAGCTGCCTGATGGAGATTTTGACCTGGCCTGGTCGTTCAGTATTCTTGCATGCACAATGCTTACACGCTAGCTTGAGATTTGCCTGGCGAACTCAAGATGAGCACCGCCAAGGGCCAAGATCTATGGGGGCGGATGTCTTCAAAGGACTTTGGTAACTAAATCCTTTCCTCCGGCAGAGAACTTGCCAAGGTTCTGCCAGGGCTGTGTAGGTTTCGCTGGCGCCTCGGTATAGTCCTCATACCAAGCCCTTCCGGGGAATCCCTGAGCAATAAGGTCGTGTTCTCTTTGATGCTCTGGAGAGGCGGGTTCTTCTCATTGCAACACGATGCTTGTTATTTGGCCGTTAGTAGATGATTAGCACGCTAAACTAGATTTAACTTCAACATTACCGCGCGGCACCGGAATTACCGACATCACCTTTTCATGGTAACCAAAATTCATTACTCTTCCTTTTAGTTAAGGTTGAATTTCGCGTGCTACGATTAGCCCCGGAACTCCGTCTCTTGTGGTCAACTCGTGTGTGTACGCGTGCGCGCTTGTGTGTGTGTGTGTGACAAGGATGGTAGGTCACAGCAAGTTTGATTCTATCTTTACACGCCCAAGTACATGCCGGGCCGAACAGTAGGGCACTGCTGCTTTGCATCTGAGACAGGCCTTCCTCCGAGAGCTATGGATAGTGCGCTCGGATTGCATGATACTTGCATGGGTACTGATTCCTTCGTGTGTGTGTGTGTGACGAGTAGACAGACCTGCGGATCCAAAATGAAGCACAAGCGGTGATGTAGGTGAAAGCGTATCCGACGTAGAGCCTATGCTACACTTGGTACGCCAAAAGGTTTTTGCGCCAGTGACGAGAACCCATGTCACTGTTTCGGCTTCTTGCTTTGAACAGGATCCACAAGCACAGGTTTATTCCCAGGGTGCTTGTTAGATTCTACGTTCTTAATCTTTGGCGGGCCAAGTGAGCTTTACGTGCTTGCCGTTCCAGTCCTATGAGGAAGTGAAGAGCTCACTGATCGGTGTTTTCGGCATGCCCTGGCGTGGTTGCCTGTAAGCCTAGCTCGAAGACCCCCAGTCTTGAGCCCCACGAGCCCTAAGACCTTTGGCCTGGCATCCCAAGGCATAGACCCTGAGCCCTAGCACGACCCTACACACTTTAAGCCTCGGAGTCCACAACCAGACGCCCAGCAAGCAATCCTTGAACTTCGTCCTGACTCATTGTGCCAGATCTTCCGCACTCCTGGCCGATGCAATTCACGAGCTGCACCCCAGATGTCCGAGCTTTCCACAGTCAGGTGTAGAGAAAAGGGTATAGATTTCAGGGTTTGCGGCCAAAGCCTTGGGGCTTTGAAGTTAAGGGTTTTTAGGGTTCAAGCAGGGGATGTGAAAGACGTAGCAGTAGTAAAGCATATAGAGGCAGTTGTCAACATCATTGCCGCCGGCATCGTCGTAGTTGTAGGTGTAGTTGCAAGTTTAAGACGTTGTTGTAGTTGCTACTCTGTGCCTGTGAAAGGGCGGCCAGATGATGTAAGGAGCTATTTCAGTGTGTAAACATGCGCACCTTGTCACAGAAGTGCTGCCAGTGAAGAAACTTGAACTGTATTGATGCAATGGTTAGCAGCAGAACCCAATAACGGACTTCTTGCGGCGCGCATTGCTTGCGCCTACTTTTCCCGATATGCACATCCCATGCCCAGACTAACCTCAAGCTTCTTGGGATCATTGGGCCATTTGTCATCATGGCCCACACACAACTCCCCCAGGTGGTTACAAAGCCCATGCACTAAGTTCCTTAAACCCTATATTACCCCAGTTTGCATCTCATTTTCCATGTTCTTTTCCATTTGAGTCTCTGCTCTAGGGGGATGATCTGCTTGATCTGCTAACTATAATTCCTATATAAACTCAAACCTGAAAGCCCTAAACCTCAACCCTAAACCCTATTGTCGTAGTTTGCATTTTCTTTTCCATAAACCCTAGGCCGCCTTGCTTGTGAGGTATGCTGGCAAGGCTACATCCTACATTCGCTGCAGGGAGGCCAGGCTGTTGATCCGCATCCATCTTGGCGGATTACCACAGTTTAGGGTGTAGCGGGTTAGGGTTTAGGGTTTGGGGTGTAGGGTTTGGGTTTAGGGGTGCGGGGTTTAGGGTTTGGGTTTAGGGGTTTGGGGTTTGTTCAGGGTTCAGGCTTTAGGGTTTAGGAAGGCTTTGTGGTTTAGGGAGACCGGGGGTACTGGGCTCAGGTTTAGGGACCTTTACGTGGAAGTCTCCGCAGTAAGAAGGATTCTTGAGCGCTGACACCATCTAACATTGGCAACAAGAAGCCCTCGCACCATCTAACATTGGCAACAAGAACCCCGAACTGGTTCAAGTTCAAAAAGCAAAAAATGCCTGAATAGAATCCTCAAATAGTTGCTATTCATGCCCCAGTTCTTGATAACAGAAACACCTGACCTTCGGGCAGTGCAGGGCTTAGGCAGGACCCTCTACTATTTTTCATGCTGTCTCATTTAGCAAAAGTGGGGAAGCACACTGTGGCCCGACCGCATAATGTAACAAGTACAAAGACTCCAACAGTAAGGGCCAGCATTAAGGGCCCAAATTTTCAACCGTAGAACTTGGATGGAATATTTTTAAGAAAGTTTAAGTCTTCCTATCAGCCATTCCAAGGGCTAACTACCCCCGGAACCTCTGAAAACGCAAAGTCAATCTAAGTTTCAGCTGGACCTTCAGCCCTTTGCCCGAAATCTTGAAGCCCCAGACCCTTGACCTTCAAACCTACTCTCTAGAGTCATAGCTTCACACAGAATGGAAGATATTGCAGGGTTTAGGGCTTAGGGTTGTAAAAAGGGAGAACAAGATGGAGAAGAGTCTGGAAGATGAAGTGGGCACTGTATTACGGTAGTGGTTTCTTGGATGTTCGATGCAGAAGCCTGAATCATTACCAATATTCTTCTCTTGCAACATCTTACAACGACAGTATGCCCCAAAACCTTCTCTAATTGAGCATTAGCCAGGAGATCGATGGTAAGGTCTACCAAAGCGCGCGCACAGAAGCTGGGTCTTCGTTGATTTGCAGTTCTTGAACATGTTGATTTAGGTTGGGCCCCCCATAGCTTAATAGTGGCGTATTAAGGAATACATGAGCACCTGAATGAATGATTACCATTTTCCTTTCAGGTCACTCTCAGAAGAGGCGGGATGGGAGAAATCTGAGCCACGGGGTTCAGGGTTTTGGGTTTAGTTTCCAGCCATTGTACCTCATGGCCCATGAGCATCCCGACAACCTCGTCCCCTCCCCCTAATAACCAGCCTAAACCCATGGCGCACCTCCGCCCACCTTAGCAACAAATTTTCACCCTAAGATACAATCCCCCTGAATAACTCCTATAGTAGTCCCCTATATAGTCCTCCTATACCATATAGAGGTACTATATTGCTGGGTGTTATTTTTACGGGCGGGGGATCCAGCACTCCATCCAACATCACTTGAAACCAAACTTGAAACTGCGAAGTGGTGGCTTGGTACCCTGTACTAGAGCCTAAGGTGTAGGGGCTAGGGTTTGGTTAGGATTTAACGGAGGAAGCCTTATAGGCAAATCCTCATTAACTTGGGATGATGTGAGCTGTGGACTGTCGTCTGAACTCCTTGAAGGGGGTTATATGCGGGAGTATCATAGGGGTTATCAGGGGCGATACTAGAGTTTAGACCATAGCTCATGTGGGTTTAGGGCGTTGCTCTAGAAATTATTCATCTACACCTCTGTATACATTCGCGAACGACATTTCTATCTAGTTACTCAGTTCTAGGTCCCTAAACCCATACCCTAAACCCTATACCCTTAAATGCCTTTGGCTTCAACCTACAACAACCATCAGGCCATGAGCCCTAGGCCTTATGCCCCCAAGCCAGAGGGGCCATCCCACCCGGTCTAGGGTTTAGGGTTTGCTCATATGTGTATATATATATATGTAATACAGGTATTGTATTGGGCATAGGTGTTATTAGAGAGTCGTTTTTGGAGGGTGGGGGGGTATTAGGGGTAGGGGATTGATGCCTAGTGTAAGCCCTTCACCAACCCAAGTTTCCATTTCATGATCCACCTCCTTTTCCATTTGATTCTCCATAATTGGAATACCATCCTTGAACCCTATACGACCCCTAAATAATGAAAAAGACTTGGTCAAATTCTACGCCCTGCGTAAACCCTAAGGCCCCTAAATCCTAAATCCCATCCCTCTAAACCCTAATCCCAGGAGAAGTACATGGACCTTCAAGTTCCCATCCAGGACCTGGGTCGGTGAGTTTTTGGTTTGCAGCTTATTTCATCGTAGCGAGGGTCTATCTATACTTAACCTTACTAGGGGTTAGTAGGGAATAAGGGAATATCATCCTTACATGGTCCCTATATAATATATTCCTTTATTCCCTACTCCCTATTAACCCGCGGCAACTAACACTGTCACAAAAACGATGTGCCAAGCGAACATGCCAAGCATGGCTCGCTCGGGTGTATGTGAGAGGTGCTGGCCCACTTAATATCTTAATATCATGGGTTCCTTGCTACTACCCCCCTCAAAAGGTTCCTTCCTTATTACGGTGAACCTAGGGGGTAGTATAGGGGTGAGGTAGAAGGGGAAACCAAGAGTCCCCACCAGAAGGGAGCCCCTTAGAGGCTATCAAGCCCGGTGCAGCAGAGGCCCCGTGCTCTAAGACTGGAGCCATGAGCACTTGATTCGGAATCCTCACGCATTTCTTCCACAAGCCAGCCTGCAAGCCCTTCCTTTATTTGGGCCCCTAGGATAGGACCTGCAACCCGAAACCTTAATCCCTGAACCCTAAATTACAAGCCCTAAACTCTTAGCTCCAAACCCTGGGCCCTGAACGCTACACCCTAAATCCGGTTATATCACCTATATAATTCCTAGAAACTCTATCATGCCCATATCTTTACAAAATTCGTATATCCCTATATAGCCCCCATCTCTATATAGATCCTGAATTCCTATACAATTCCTATGTCCGACTATAATTCCTACGTTCCTATATCATTCCTATATCCCTATCTACCCGCTGTCTCCCTGTATATCTTCCTCTAAAAGCCTCTGCCCTGAACGCCGTTTTTGATCTAGGATACCCTATATAACCCCTAGATAACCCCTTTTAGAACCCTCACATCTATTTCTATCCCCAATAGACCTAAGCCCTAAACCCTAAATCCCTGAAGCACGGACTTCGCTGCAGGATTGCCAAAGCCTTGAAGAAGCCCTGCGCAAGCTCGTAGAGCCTGAGGTGCGAAGGATGCATGGCTTTTTTGTTGAATTGCAGGTTAGGATTTTAGGGGGGAAGGGTTTAAGGATTAAGGGTTTAAGGTTAGGGGTTAGGGGGGGTAAGGGTTTAAGGGTTTAGGGTCTAGAGTTTAGGGATTTACTAGGTGGCACTTTGGGATAGTCAACCATTTCAAGCACTTCCTCTATACTTCTAGTATAAAGGAACCTGCCCATAAATAATTTTGGGGTGCTTCAAAGTAACAGCCAGTCTAGGGTTCAGGGTTAAGGGTGGGGTGTAATGAGTCGGGAACACTTTCAGGCGGGTAGTTACAAGGCAGGTGGCGCTGGCTCATTTCAGAGCTTATATCCTGTTTGTATGTTTGTAGAAAGGTAGTTGGGCTGCATAGGCCTCCCATAAAGGTATCCGTATGATAACCAGAACGTGAAACTTGCCTTGGACCAGCTAATATCCCACAGTCTCGTAATTCTCCATTCTAGATAACACCAGGTGTTCTTCATGGGTCCCCCTACTCCCCCCCATACTAACCCCCCTCAGGTTCTCCCGTTACTTAAGGTTGTTCAGGGGTAAATATGTTCATGAAGTAAGAATTAAGGGGGAACCTCGGGGGTAGTCTAGGGAGTAGTAGGGGTATGCCGACCTAAGTTTGGCAGCGGAGGGAAAAATCATGTACCATGTAGGAGTGCCCCAAGTAGCACGATATGTTCTAGGGCATCATCGAAGCGGCTTCCTCAAGGTATGTAGTACCTAGCATACAGGTAAGGATCATCAGGTAATGCAAGAATTTCTCCTGGACTTCGTTGACCTGTGCAATGATTGCCCCAAGCCGTCCGATTTCTATTCTTGATAGTTATAAGTATCCCTAAACCCTAAACCCTAAAACCTTAAACCCTAAACCCTAAATAGTAGTTTCCATTTTCTTTTCCATTATCCCAATAGAACAAAAAAGCTACCTGTTGCTTGGCTGGAAGGTGATGGATGGAGACAACCAATGGCTTTGCGAGGAGCTGGGGCAAAAGGTCGACGCTCTGAAAGGCTCTCGCTGCGCTAGTTCCGCCACTTTTGCTGTAGGAGTCAATGTACCTATATAGACCCAGAATAACCCCTGTATAAACCCTATTTCATGTCCCATACTGTTCTAGGGGATCTAATTTTCAAGTCTGGGTCGGGGTGCGTCTGAATATCACCGGTCCTATGTTATGCACCTTTGCAACAAAGGCTGCTGCATTGCTACAGCGCCCTCCTTTTTTTAAAAAAATGGATAGTATAATCCTAATAACAACCAAAAATTATCATTTTTAGTGGGGTTCTGAAGCCGGTTGGGTTGGTGGCTATAGTTAAGAGGGACCGCCATGACTTCTTGTTGCAGGCTTCCCAATGCTAGGCTTTAGATTTTTGGTTCTGGGCAGTTCATCGGGGAAAGGGGACAGTTGAGGATCCCCCTACCACCACCACTCTTAACCCTAAACAGAACCCTTAACATGATCTAGCCCCCAAAGCCTGGATTATCCCTGAACACCCTCACAAGGGGGGAACCTACTGAGTTTAGTATAGGGATGGGGGGGTGGCAAGAGAACCCTAGACCCTAAAGAGTGATGATTTGTTTCCGGGTGGTAAGAGAACTCTAAACCCTGAACGCTCTGGTAGCGGCGGGGAAACCATGAGATCTGCCGTAACCGCAATCTGCTCGGTGCTCTCCTTCTTTGGGTGAGATATTACTTGGCTCATTCCCCCTTGCAGTAGCTGTCCTGAAAGGGGTTTTTAGTAAGGTGCTATTATCATTCTTACCTATTGTGGAAACAGTTGCTGTAAGGGGGAATGAAGTTATAACCAATTGAGAGCACATGGAAATTTGGCACAGGGTTTAGGGTAAGGGGTTATTACAGTGCAGGCTCGCAAATGGCACAGAAAAAAGTGGTAAGTGCCATAGTGGTTGATGTTTTTGGCGAAGAGAAATTTTATAACCAGTAATATCCTGTATTCCCATCATTCTTCTTGTTATTTGTATTCTTATCGCTTTTAACATGCTAGCAGATACCTTATGGACCTTTGGGATCCTTAGCCCTACACTCTACGCCTCAACCCATCATTCTTGCACACCCCAACCCTACAGTGCATACTAAAAATCCTGCCTGCCCCTGAGCACAGTGTCCCTTGGGAATTATGGGAGTTGAGCATATTTTAAGGTCATGCAAGATTCTTAGTATCAACAATATCACCCTGGAAGGCGTGACCATAGAAAGCTTGCCCAAGATCCTCTGTTTGCAGCTGCTGCGCTTCGTTTTCGACGTGGCTGTACGACTGTTCAGTATGCTTTAAGTTGTTTGGGGCTGATGCATGGTGCATGACTGCGCGATTGTTGAGTGAACTTGGTAGTGGGCTCTGGGTATAGGATTCAGGCTTTTAAGGGTTTCCACTTCTCCGCAATAGTAGGGCCCCCTTGTATAATGAATCCCCTCGGCGAGAACGGCGAGAGCGCAAAATCGTGCAAGATTGTTTGAAAAGGGCCCAAGACTAGTTTTGAAGGAGGCCGATTAGGATTCTCTTACTGACCAACCAGGAGGTATTCTGAAACAACTGTGGGAGTTCCTTTTGAAGGAACGATAGGGAAATGGGAATTTCCTTCCTGTCCTACATTTGTTGTTTCCAGGAAGGATTCTATACAAGTTCCTTATTCCAGAATAACAGCGAAAATTTAGCTAGAGTGAGGGCTCTCCTTCGTTTCCTAGTTTGTATTGATCTGACACAGCTTTGTATAAAAGAGCTCCTTTTTTATCATTTGTTGCTGACGTTATGCGATGTTTGTGAAAGAATACGTATAATGCAAGAATGCTAACGGAAAATTACGTGGAATTAGTAACCTAAATTGGTGATATTCTCCATTTCATGGAGTTCCTTTTTTCGAAAAGGCTTTCAATGGTTTCTAAAGCTACCTAGACCCGCGGGTAAGACACATTATGGAAACCAATTGGTCCTCAGAAATCTTTCAAGTGTTGCCAACTAAACCCTCCAGCCGGTTTCATCATTGAGGTTCAAGGTTCCTCTAAACCCTAAACGGCGTATGCCAATAGTGCTTCGCTTCAGTTCCTACTTTGAGGGGGGGGGAACCCTGAATTCATTTCTTTCGGTTGGGAACAGCAATTTCAGGCACACTTCCTAAACGACTGGAAGGCGCGACCATGCCCAAGACAGTCCCTATACTTCCCGGAAAGGATTCCACAACCCCTGTAAAATGCCTTTGTATCCCTCTGGGTCCCTAAAGCCCCTCTCATGCTGAGAAGCTCCCTTAAAGGAGGTTATATAGGGGATTATAGAGGGGACTACTATAGGGCTTATTCAAGGAGATGCTAGGAATTTAGACATCCCTAAACCCTAAACCTACATCCTAAACCCTAAACCATTAAGGAGGATACCAGGAGCTTAGACTACAGCTCATCTTTTTTAAAAGCCGGTCTGAGGTGCAGACCATGCGTCGGAAGAAGTTGTCCGACGTGGTTGCACTGCCCCTGGGCCGTAGTAACCCCTGGGCCTTACAAAGGGCTGTGCAGGGGAAGAATCCCCCACTGATGTTTTCGTTGTTGTTCCAAGAGGAAGCTAGCCTGAACAAAAGCAAAAGTAATCACGGTATAACGGAAAAGCCCACTGCAAGTTAGTAAAGCCACTAAGGCCTTTGAACATCGATTTAGCCTTCCTTTGTCCTACTTGCAGCTCTGGCATCTGCATGTACCAGCTGGCAGCAGTCTGCCTTCACAGCGGGACTGCTCATGGTGGCCACCTGTCTTGCTGAGAAGTTACACTTTGCGTCGTTGAGTGTTTCGAAGCATATTTAACGGAGGGACTTGGTGGTTGTAGTTCTCACAGACTGTACGCTTCTGGGTGGGTGCCACGGGAAGTTCTGCAACCAAGGTCACTACCATGCCTTCACTCGGGATGCGCACAGCGGCGTGTGGAGGGACGCGAACGACACGCGCGTGCAAGTGCTCAGTCCGAGCCAATGCTCCACATTGCCTCGGAGCCGCCATTAAAAATTGCATGGTCAATTATCATGATTAGGGGTTCCATGTGCATATTGCAACCTCCAGGATAAGGGAAGGCCAAAATGGCCCATAGTTTTGAGAACCTTCTTCGTTTTTATGAGTGTTGACCACAATTGGTTGGTCCCCTGAAAAGAAGTGTGTGCACGTCGCATAGAAGTCCAAAGCAAGCCAAGGAGAGCCCTCTTGCAACTCTCACAACGTGCTTGAGGGCACAACTGCCATCCGTTTTGAAAAACAAGAACCCTTGTCACCCCGCACAAGCTCCCAAGTCGCAGGTTTGAAGCCAGTACTGCATAGATTCCTTGTGAGTACCCACGCACGATGTACGACTGCCTCGCTAACGTCTTAACCAGGGGACCCCACGCTGGGGACGATGTGCCGTATGTTGGAAGCGCTGCAAGGAGACTCCCCCAGTTTTGGAAAGAACCATGTGAACCCTATACGTTCCATCCAGGTTTGGCCCTGCTGGCAGCGAGGGCGTGCAGGCATTGCATTCCTCAGATGCGTACTTCCTGCAGCTTGGCTGCTTTAGGGTTAGGTGTCATTCCTGGTCATGAGTACAGCTGCGCCGATCACGGGCATTTCCAGGCGACGACGCATGCAAGCCTGTTGCAAAAGGTGTCATTCTTGGACATGGAAGGTTATCGTCAGAATTGTAGTCCTTTTTTGGGCTAGGCTACACATTCGGGTGTTTCCTATTAAGGAGCCCAAAAGAAAGTGCAATTTTGACAACCTACCATGCGGCTTTTTATTTCAATTCGGTTGAAACCAAGGAATTTCACATTAAAGTTTTCAGAAGCATCCCTCAGGGCTGAGCGTTCTCAGAGTTGCCGGCCTGCTTTAGGGTTTAGGGTGAAGGTGGGCTACCCAAACCCTGGGAATTAGGACCCAATGACTAGCATGCTTATGACGATGCTACGGTTTCAGTTTTCTGGGCTGGGTGGAAAGCAGAAGCCTTCTTAGAATGTATACCATCTACATGGACAGTTTCTCCTTTCTGCTACATGAGAGGGGGTATGTGAGGGTATAAACGGGCTTCGTATGGTTTCCTTTCATAGGGCATGTCATGGTTTGTGTAGGAAGGGCATGTTACAGTTTGGGCAGGAATGTCCGACACTTTTGACAGGAAAGCTGTCACTATTTGTGGCTATCTTGGTTCCCTCACATCAGTAATCTCGAGGATTGAAGGTTCTTTGGGTAGTAGATAGAAACACATCCAAATGCTCTTATCATGTGGGCTTGGAAGCGCAAATTAAACCCTAAACCCTAAACCAAATTATTGGCAATAGTTCTTAAAGCCAGACATTCTACCTACACCTCGGAGTCCCCAGACCCCAAGCTGTTCAGCTTGAAAGAGTCCCTCATGTGAGCTATAGTCTATACTCCTTCCGGAGGGGGGGGTATATAGGGGATTATATTAGGTTTTAGGGTCCAAAATACTTGAAGGGGGTGATGTAGGGGATATTATAAAGCCAGTAGTATTGGGCTTATGAAGGGGAATACTAGGAGTTTAGACTATAGCTCATATAGCCGCGAGCAGCCCTTGGCATACCTGATGTCTCCATGCAGTTCTTATCCTTCAGCCGCGGGCGAACCAAAAGCGAAGCCTTCGTCTGTTTGGCATTGAGGGTTCAAGAGTCTTGCCAAGCAACCCCATATAATCTATAACTCCTATATAACCCCTGTAAACGGATCCCTTAATTTTGGCAAATTCTC
This sequence comes from Symbiodinium pilosum, assembly GCA_905231905.1. Taxonomy (NCBI): domain Eukaryota; class Dinophyceae; order Suessiales; family Symbiodiniaceae; genus Symbiodinium; species Symbiodinium pilosum. The sequence goes on from CAJNIZ010022681.1 coordinate 54,703, forward strand.
ACATCTGGTATAGTTTCCCAAAATAGAGGGACCCCAAAATAAACCCCAAAATACTATAATCCTTGTTATGGGAACCCCCATCTATTCGGTCCGACCTGAGAGCAGAAGCCAGTTAAGGCTCTATCGGCGAGTTGACCCAGACCTGGTGGTGCCGCAAGTTGAGGCCCAGATGGGCTATAGTCTACACTCCTAAAATTGAGGGCGCATATAGGGGATGATATTGGCGCCTATTGTAGGGCTCAACTATTCGGGGGGATACTCGGAGTTTAGACGATAGCTCAGATCGGATCGAAGGGATGAGGGTCTAGTGTTGAGAGCAGCTTTACCGCTTTTCTGGGTTTCGGGAAGGGTTTTAGGGCTTAGGGTAGTTAACGGATGCGGGTGCGAGGTTGCCCGAGCTGGAGCCCACAAGCCAGTGGAGAAACCCTCAAGGCACATGCTTTCAACGATCCTAGCTTCCTTCATACTCCTGAAATCGAGAGAGGTTGGGCTTCTGCCTTTACTCCTAGGCCCTCAAAAGTCGCCCATAGACCCAACCGAAACCTCAGTAGGCCAATCCCCTCCGCCTAGTGATAAACCCCCTCACCCTCCTCCTAGCCCTTTATTGCGGGGTGGTACACAGTAGGGTGTAGGGGATGTTGTAATGGTGCTAGTAGGGGTTAAATCAGAACTTCGGAGGACCTCCACGTTCCAGCGCCCCTGCGGGAAGCCCTCACAGCTGAAAACCAGCGTTGGATGCGGCTCCAGCGAGCCCAGGGCACACTAGAAGACTTTTTTTGGAGGATTGAAAGAATTTGGGGAAGCTTTGGAGTGATGACTAAATAATTGGGAAACGGTTGTTCCCAATTGCTTGGGGAAGACACTTTTCCTCGCTTATGAACACTTGTTTGTGTGTTTTCTGAGGGGAGAAAGTTACTGAAGGAACTGCCAGGTGGGCGTTTACAAGGTGGTGCCCATATCAAGCTCAAAGACAAGGTTCGCGGAAGGGTAACGGGGTCGTGTGAGGTTTACATAGCACAAGATAACTCCCTAAACCCGAAGCCTAACTCCTACACCCTAAACCCTTTTAGGGGGGATCTTAAGTTTTTGCAAAACACCCACTTGAGCATGCATGCTTCTAAGGAGAATGCTAAGTGGCTAAGTGCTACACATTCCCAATATGTCCCAATGCAGTACTCCAATCGGGCGGGGGTCAGATTAATACAGGGAGCAAATACTATGTCAGCGTTTCTGAGCATTGTGAAGCCGAGGAGCGTACGAACTGCACCGAAAGCTATTGGAGGCTCCAGTGGGAATGTAATGTAGAAACCTCAATAGTTACAAGATTGTGGTCCTTCATTTCTTGTCGAATTAATTAGGTTATAGGGCGTCTCAAGTAGACCTCCAAATAATATTGGTGACAGTTTAGGTCCCTACAGTTGGGTTTGGGCACGGAATCCCATATAGCCCCCTTTTGCAGGTTGCAGGGGCATGTTTGTAGGTTCCGCGTTAGCGTGGGGAAGGCTAGGGTTTAGGGTTAACGGTTTCAGGTTTGATTTATCAGGTGTGGGGTTTAAGGTCCAGGGTTGAGGCTTTGGGGTGTAGGGTCAATCACTCATGCACGGACGCGGGATGCCTTGAGCGGTTCTTTTGTTTCTGGAGGGAGGTATCTTCCCCTAAAATCCCCTAAAGACAAGGATGAAAATCCTTGGACGGTTCGTAAGCTGAACCTTCTCTGTTATTAGTATTACTACAAGTATTGTTGTTATTCTTATTTTCGTTGTTACTACTATTGTTTATTATTCGTAGTTTGTATTAATGTTAGTGTATTGCTCGATTCTTCTCAGGGTCCATGTTTGCTTGGGGGATGGCAATGACAACATCACCCGACATCACCCGGGATCACTCGCTGTTAGCGCGGAGCGCAGACAGAATGTCAGGCTCACCCGAATCTAGGGTCCCTTTATTCGGAGAGACTTTTTGATGGAATTCCCTTGTTCGGCGTGCAGCCAGAAACTATTAAATCAATGTGGCCTCAAGGGCGCGATTCACGAGGCGCTGGGTTTCCCACAGCTTTTGATATAGAAGTCCGAAATGTACGGTAGGTCCCCATTCTGTTGATTCAGTGTCCTACTGCGCCCATCATGGTCATAAAAGTAATAGGAGCAGTATCAAGGCTTCTCGTATTACCCAAGGCTATACCACCCTCCCCCCTTTATCAAGGTCATTTAGGAAGTTAGTTACGGAGGAACCTAAAGGGGGTAGTGTAGGGGACCAGTAAACTAATACCTTGAACCCTGAACCCTAAGCCCTAAACCCTAACACCCTAAACCCTAAACCCTAAACTAATACTTGCAAGGTCAAAGTTTACCTCCCAGCCGCAGCGGAGTCAGCGCTGCGGCGCTACACTGCGACGCAGCTCGAGGAGTGCGATGTGGGTGCTTCTCAAAGTCATAAATGGTGCAGGGTGGAGGGGGGTTTTCTCACAAGCATGGAGCGCTTTTTATCGGGCGTTCTACCGGTTCCACAGGACAGAAACATGCATGTATTTGGCATAGCCGGACTCACAGGGCGCACAGAGGACTTTCGAAAAGTCTGGATCAAACGTTGCAACCACAACGCTTTGGCGGTGTTTCAGGAGTCCATGCTGCACCCGAGAACCTGAATCTAAATTCTGAGAAGCTCTTAGGCCCCGGGCTCCCGTAGTAGGTATCTTATAGAAGGAGTACTTCTACTGCTGGAAGTAGCATGAAGAGGTGCTTTAGAGTCCATATGTCATGACATCATGATGTTCCACAGACCCCTTTTCTCGGGGATCCTTAATAATGATGTTCTTGGCTTCGAAGGCACTCGGCGTCCCATCACTCGATGCAATGCTCCTGGACAAGCAAGCAGATTGAGAAAACCATTCAACCCTAAAACCTTGAACCCCAACACCCAAGTCCTGGGGTCCTAGACCTTAAATTCGAAGGCCTGACATGTGCGTGACGGTGAAGACTGCGAGTCACCGGCCTCCTTCATCCGTGTTGCGAAAGGCATTGCAGCCTGGCTTAGCTTTTTAGGGTTGGGGTTTAGGGATTAGGGCCGGTTAGGGTTTAAGATTAGAGTTTAGGCTTCCAGGTCAGGGAGTGGGGGGAGGCTGAATACTGTTGAACGGGTTTTGGAGAGTGATGAAAATGGACATTGAAAATGCAATGGCAATGGGCTTGTGCGGGGGGGCTGAAGGAATTCTATTGTAGTGGGAAGAGGTAAAGCAGAGTTTTGCGGGGGTGTGCAATACTGTAGTTGCAGTGGGAGTAGAAGGGGATGAACATCTCAAGTTTTCAGGATTCTACGGTCGGCTGTTTCGCTTGATGTGGGGTAGGGCTATTGCAGTAGGTTTCATGCACGTATGTAGGGTCATTTGCGGAAATCAGTGAGTGCATACATGATCCAGGGCTGCCACCCCCCCACCACCCCCCCATGGTATGGGTCCCCCTCGACCCCCTGTGGAGCTGTAGTGCTGGTGGTTCTCTACCCCCATCCCCTCTGTAGTCCGTGTGGTTCTTTGTCGTCCTGTGGTGCTGGCGTTTCTCCCTCCGTGGTCCCTGTGGTGCTGGCGATTCTCCTCTCCCTGTGTGAGCGCCAGCTTACGATAGAGCTCAGGTAGAGCTGTAGCACCAGCTTTTGACTGCTAGAGGCAAGTTCTTGGTCTAACGCAGCAAGTGCTCACACGTGGGCCGAGTGGAGCTTGCAGTCACCCAGGCAGCCCCATGTGACTGTTGGCACTTTTGAGAGGCGACGAAAACATCCTTGTGACTTGGCACTTTTGAACGCGACAGCAGCCTAGGAGTGACGACAGTCACAAGGATCATGACCCCGGGAGGTCCCTTCCCTCTGACCGTTAACAATTTTCAGATGCGAAGACCACGAAGCCCGCAAGTCATGACGTGGTAACTGCAGTTACTGCAAGGATCGCGACGCCCGGGCGCCCCATGTGACTGTTGGCACTTCTGAGACGCGACGAAAGCACGAGGGGCTAAAAGCGGCAACAGTTACAGGGAAGGCAGCTCTGAGGCATGACAGTCACGAGGATTGCAACCAAGAGGGGGACCATACCATAAGGTGGGGGGGGAGGTAGGATCCCCAGGATGGGAGGTGGTGGCAGCTCATTATGAAAGATACAGGCCTTAAACCTCTTCAGCTCTCCTAGAACATGAACCTGAAGCATGCAACCCCCAAACTCCAAGCCCTGAGCCTCAAACCTGAGAACCAAATCCCTGAGCCCTTGAGACCCTAAATCCATAAAATGCACTTCCCCGCAAACCCTCCAGACTCCAAACCCTAAACCTTTTTCAGCCCACCAGAAACAATCCAAACTCTTAACCTTTTAAGGCCCCCCAGAAAGCCTCCAAATCCCAAATTTTCCAAGCCGCCCAAAAACCTGAAAACCCTAAACCCTTCAAGCCCTCCAAACCCTAAACCCTTTAAGCCCCCAAAGCCTTCCAAACCCCAAAACCGTTTAAGCTGTGTCAGGAAAGTCCTGGCGTCCTTGGAGCAACCCTGGAGCCAGGGGCTGGACGTGGAAGCGCTGAGCGGCGCCAGGAGCCATTTGTAGTCCCCCTTCAGTAGATAGAATGTTGAGTGTATTATTGGGGTTATATAGGGATAATGGAAAACCAAAATGGAAACTACTATAGGGATTTAAGGTTTTAGGCTAGGGTATCGGGCTTTTACGGTTGAGACTAGCGGGGGGTTTTAGGCGTGAAGGCTCAGGGTTCAAGGGTATAGCACAGGGCTTAGGGTTTTAAGCTGTAGGGCATGTGAATTGCAAAATTTGGGGTGGGGGGTGCATAGAAAAAAGGGTCACTAGGGGCTACCGGGGTGCGCATAGCGTTTCCTTAGCCCGTGTCATTGTGATGATGATGATGATGATGATGATGATAGGTTGGAAAACTGGAAGATTTTCCACGCAAATGGGAGTTTCTATAAATCATCCCTAGAGATCAGAAAATCTTCTTGCATTCTTTGCATCATGGGATCCCTAGCCCCCACTTCTTCAACTGCTTCTGTCTTATCGAAGGGCTAGGGCTCAGGGATTGGAGATTTGATGTAAGCTGTAGGCCTGACTTTTGAAGGTTTAGGGTTCCAAGCCTCGATTTCGATTCAGGGTGCCGGGTAAAAGGTTTGCATGGTAGCTTCCTCAAAATCAGGGTCCCCCAACAAACCCCCCAAGATAACTATCATGATCCTTACTACCCCAAAAGGGTATACCCCGTATTTTTGGGAAACCACAAACCCTACAAATCCTCCTAGTATCCCTGCATAACCCTATATAGCCCCTAGATCCCCGTTAAAGACCCTAAACCCTTTAAGCCGAAAGATCCCCAATCTAAGGTTTATACCCTAAACCTAAACCCTTAGAACCGAAAGATCCCTAATTCCTTACATTAAGGTTCATGTAGGGCCGAAATCCGGAACTTTGGCATTTTCTGCGGAGGCTCCGCCTTTACGACCCCTGGCGGGGGCTTCCTGGAAGACTGCTGGCTCCCGGACCGCTGAAAGCATAGCTTGAGAACGCCCATGTAATCGCGGTACCTTCAAAAACAGCCCCTAGATGAGGCTGAATACCAGGGACTGACAAATTCCTCACACCAGAATTATCATGTATTGCATATGCCAGAAAGACCTTCGGTGTAGAAGTCTCATGCTTCTTGGTTTTTGGGTCAGTGATCCCCTTTCTCCTGAAAATCCAACATGCGCATTCTCCGATAGTACCCGTTTTTTTAACATTGAGAACATGCATTATTTCGTGAATAGAAGGGACTCTTCGGGAGGGATTATGCTCTCCGTATCTGAGAGATGGCCTTGCAGGGGTATGTTTATACGGTTTAGGTAGCGGGTTTAGGGTTTCAGACAGGGGAGATGTAGCATAGGGTCCCATACAGTAATTTGGTCTGCTTTTGCTCGTTTCCCATAATATGCCGGCCACATATTTCACTCATCTCCTTGGGACTTAGCTTGGACCTTAGACCTTTAATCTTTTGGGATTCCCTTACACTCCAATTATAGGTACCCAGGGGTTAACCCTTAGTAGGGGTCCTAAGTGCCACGTAGTTAGTAGGAGGAGGGGTGCTTCAGTTGCAGGATCTTTCACTGGCAGAGCTGCGGCCACCCCAACGCAGGGGTTCTAAGGGGGTTTAGGGTTTAGGGGGGGATCCTGCCCTAATCGAAGGGATATAGGGAGATACTACCTTGATGTAAGGGTCATTTGGGGATACTAACCTAATATAAGTTAAGGGTTAGTCGGGGATACTACCTTAATAGAAAGGTTATAGGGGATACTAACCTAATGCAAGGGTTATGGGGGGAAACTACCCTCCTAGTCACCAGGACATTTAGCTGCAGTCACAAACATCATCTTCCAGGCATGTCGTGTGGAAAGCTTCACCAAGCTTCGACACCCGTATGATCCTTCTTGGCAAAAACCTTGTAGCCTCTGAGCCCTCATCCTTCAATCAGAACCAGGGCAGCAATCTTTCGCGAAGCCAGGAGGCCCTACTTCATCAATTCCCCAGAATCACCTGCCACCGCGCCTGTTAGAACAACCCGCAAATCAACCTGGAACCCCATGTAGCCTAGTCTTCAAAGCCTGACGTTTGTTGAACATGAAATCCGCAAAACCTCTGAACTTTGCCGCCTGATGCTTAGGAAGGAGTGGGGGGATGCTTATAGTAGTCCCGGTACAAGCCCCTTGCCTGATCCCTACAACCCATTCACCCATGGAGCCTGGAGGACCCTTGGGTGATTCCTTAGGGGGAGGCTTCAGCTCCTCTGCCACTCTGGTGATGGAACTGCCTGATGCCACGGGCGGCAGCTCAGAAGAAAGAGCATATTCGAAGGATGTTGAAAAAGGTAGGGTTGATGGGCTTCGATTCTTCAGAACCCGCGAGAACTATTCAACATAGCTTTTATCGGTCTGGGAGGACTGTGTTTGCAAGGATGAGGGTCAAGGTTCAAGGGATGTTGGTTAGAGTCTAGGGTCTAGGCAGTGAAAAGGTGAAGGGTAACATGGCAGGCGCGGACCTGATTACAGAGAACGCTCAAGTTTTCGCTCTCTTGGCATTGAGTTTCGCTTACGTGTAGGGAATAACATGAGTAATCTATGACGGACTGAACTGGGTTGAAGGTGTTGGGGGTTTCCTGTTTGGGGCTGGGTCGTTCTGGACGAGGGTGTCTTGTTGATGCCCCTTCTTCTTTGGCAGCTAGCGTGTTGTAGCCATGAAGGGTTTGACCATCAACCCTCCCTAAACCCTAATCCCCAAATTTCCCCTGTGCTCCTGGATTTGCCAAGGTTTCAAACCGTGGCACGAGGATCGCACTGCCAGTTTCTTGGTGCCCTGGCGATCATTGTCCAATCATGCGGTTTAGGGTCTCGGGCTTATTTCATGTGAGCTACGGTTGGGCGGGACCTATAGAAAAATGTATCGGGGGTTGGGAGGGGACCTTTTGAGGAAAGTACTACTGTTAGGCCAGGGGTCGAGTGTATTTGAAAGTATTATTGTTCAACAACGTGCATATATGGCAGTTCCTCGGCGCTGCGGTTCTTGGGATTGGAGTAGTTTCCCTCACGAGTTTGGCAGAGGTCTCAAACCTAAGGGGTTAAGGCGTGAAGAAAGGCCTTACAGTAAGCCTTACAACCGTAAATCCGCAAAGTCAGGACCGCTACTCAAATAGGGTATATACTGGGGTTATCTTGGGATCATGGAAAAGAAAATGGAAACTACTACTGTATACTACAATACAGACAGGCTTTGTGACCTTTTGACATTCCGAGGACCCTAGAGACAAGACCAGGTGGCTTGTGTGTCATCCTGAGTGGCGTTAAGGCTCCTTGGGAATTTTCGGGGACCACAAGGGTAATAGATTGGATCTAAATACATAGGGCGGGGTTCCCAAAATCGGGGGTACCCTTTTGGGAGTCCCCATGATAAGGATCATAGTATGATGGGGTCCAAATGGGGGTCCCCCTATTTAGGGAGACTACCATAAATTCTTTAGTGGTACACCTATTGTGGACAGATCTTGGGTGGGGCAGTACAAAATTGAGGGGTTAAGGCTGATGGTGTAGTGTGTAGGTTTTCAGAAACTCTCACACAACGGTTTGGGCCAATGTATTGGGAGTATCTCAAAATCATGAAGCGCCGGAGTTCGTTGCAAAGGTGCATGTGGCAAGAATATCGTACAAATCGCGACTGCTGAGACAAAGCCCATAGTTCCCTCAACTCTGTGACAGACACTGCAGTCAGATGTACGCACTTACGTGTGCCACCTGGCTGCTTTCGGAAGAAGGGAGACACTTAGCATTCATTACTCGTTAATCATCAACACGAGTAATAGTATGACAATTGAACTGCCTAAATACAACTGTGACTGTAATTACAAATAGTGGCAGTGGTAGTACTATATCTCAGGTGCTGTGGGACAAGCAACTGCATGCTCCAAGTCTGGACTCGGGGGCAGTGGTTGCCCTAAGATTGCCGCCGCCTGACGAGGTGTGCAAGGGATGCGCATTTTGTTGTCACTCTTTTCATGGCTTTACCTGGGCTTATCCCAGATGTATCACATCCTTGGGCGACTTCCATAAAACCTAAACCCTAAGCCACCTTTTATAGCAAGAGGGTTTTGGCTGTACAGGAGGTCGCCTGCACTGCTGTCGAGACAGACGGGGCTGCGGAGCCCACCCAGGCCTTCTGCCCCAACTGAGCGATAGTCTAAACTTCTTAAAAGGGGGCTATATAGGGTTTAGGTCGAAACTGCTTAAAGGGGGGATATATAAGGGATTACATATGTGTCATTATGGGTGTATTATAGGGATTATTAGGGGGGGATTCTAGGACTTTAGACTATAGCTCAGCTTAGGCCAACTGAGTCGCGACGCTTTGAAGATCTAAGGGCTTCCTCTTTGCTGTTTTAGGATAGTCCCTAAGATGTGACCTAATAGGAACCCATGTGCCATGTGCTTAACCTATATGGGAAATTTTGGCTGTAGCTCATCTGCAAGCCCTGATGCTTTGTTGCCAGTTTCTGTAATTCCTTAGACTTGTGAATAATTTGATGTTTAATAGTTCCTTGGGGTTATGTTAAGATAAAATTTCCTAAGGAGGCTATCCCAAAAACAGCAAAAGCCTCCGAATCGACCGGCAGTGAAAGGTTTTAGGAGTTAGGGTTCGCAAACTAGGTAGCAAAGCATTCAACAACTGGCATATCCAGTGGTAGCCATATGCATATACAAACATAGGTGTGTACACATAGATAGACATCTACACACCTAATTTTGGTATTCTAGCCATCGTCCCCTCGATCTTGCTTTGGCCATGAGTTCTGAAGTTGGAAAGCCTGCTATCAGGCTTGAGGCTGAATGGATCAGGTCTTAAGGGTGTAAAGGTTTTTCCTCAAAATTCGGTGTACTTTTGGGGGGGTGGGGGAAGCTATGGGAAGGAGTATAGTATGTTGGGTATTATATTGGGGGCGATATTTGGGTTCCCCCTATGTCTGGCATGCAGGATATCAGGATGCCTTCCTTGAAACCTCAAGCCCATCTTCCACTTCGCGCACGCTAAACCCTAAGCCCTACACCCTGAATCCTACACCCTAAACCAGCCTAAATCTTAAGCCCTGAATCCTAAATCCTAAACCCTAAACACTGAACCTAGAGGCCGGCAACCTACAGTCTTCTCGAACTTATCTAGTTGCGGGTTCTTCTTGAGCTCCGTATGATGACCTATGATTTCGAGGGTGAGGCAGACTTCCTTTTAGTCCCCCTTAAGTAGATAGAATATGGCTCCTGGGTAAATCATAGTAAGATCCCCATATACTGCATATTCTATTTGCTCAAGGGGGACTAAGACTGCAAGTGGCGCACAACCCTTAGCATGGTGCATGAGGCGCGACAATGAAGACCACTACTGGTTGTTCAGGGTTTAGGCCCCCCCCTCCGGTGGCGAAGAAGAGGCCCCTCCTCCTGCAGCAGCAGAGACCTACGAGCCTGAGCCGGAAGAGATGCAGGAGACGGACTCTTCATGTTATTTGAGTTATATACGGACAATATAGGGGTATAGTATTGGGGTTGTATTGGGATAATGGAAAATAAGATGGAAAGTATTATACAAGGATTAAAAAGATTTAGGGCCATACTGGAAGCATGCCCAGCATCATCATCATATAAGTTCTGGGGGTGTATGACTGCTTTCCTGAGGGTGCAGTTCCGATTATTCTGCTGGTTCTAAGCTCCACGAGGACTGTGAAGTCATTGGCATGGTGGAGGAAAGTTTGGGATCTAGATGTCCACAAAATATCAAGGACTTCAAGAGATTACAGAAAGAGTGCTGGCTGTTCATAGGAGAGTTCATGCATGCTTCTCAATGGTCGTGGAATTTTTGGTGCAAAGATCTGCGGGTTTGGGATCTGAGGCTTAGACATGTCGAAAGCAGAGATTCGGGTTTTACGTTTCAACTAGACTTGTGTGATGTTTGTGGTAACTTCGATCAAGCGACTGCTTTGTAATTTTTCCCAGCAGTTGTACACAGCTTGAGTTTGAAGCCTTCCGGTGTCTAGCTTGAAATATATCCGGATATGTGTGTTCTTTCTTCCTCCCACTGGCTTTCTTCTTGCCATCTCGTGCCTGTTGCCAATTACCTGAAAGAAAACCCCCACAAGAGCCCTGCCCCAAACCTCGAAGTCGAGATGAAGGGAGGATGTGAGACTGCGTCGAGAGTTGATTGCCCAGCTTTTCCGGATCCGTATTAGCAGCATAGCCTGCTGGCGGTATGTTTGAGTCAACATAATTCTTATGAGAATGCAGCTCATGTCTAGACGGCCCCCGCAACAGTCCAAGTCAACCTCCGTAAGCTGTAGAAGCCAAGACCAAGGCACCTACTCTACGAGCCTGAAGAACCAATAGCAAAGGCATTCCCTACATATTTCGGAGTACATCTGCTTCCCTTTTTGCATACAGGATATCCACAAAGCCCACCCTCATTGGGGTTCCCACCTCTGGGGTTCCCTTGTTGAGGGTACCTAGGGACTTTACGGTTCCCCTTATTGGGTAGGGGTACCTAGGGACTTTCTTATGTTGGGGTCAACGAATTTATGGGAGCTCCGATATTCCGTGACAGCCGGTAAAGTCCTTCAGGACCTTTTCGCTCTGGAAGTTCCCTCGGAGCCTGCGAGGCCCCAGCAAACTCCTTGCTGGCTAGAGAAATGCCGCATGATGCCGCATGGGTTCTCGTAGCAAGTGCAAGAACAGCGCAATGTTGTGTGTGAGGGAGAGAGACAGAGTGGAAGAGAGAATCATGAGCAGCAATTATTTCTACTGGTTCTCTTGGCTTTGGAGTCCAGATGCTCTTAGCCACGCAGGGCAATAAACCACCTCAAGTAACCCCCACAGAGGTCACTCTGTTGCTCTCCTTGCCTCTTTAATGAGTATTTGGAAGTGACTCGAGCCTTGCTCTGAGTTCCATGTTGGCTTTGGGGTTGTACTTCCGTGGCGAGTCATGACCAAGAGATAAATTAGATTGAGGAAGGCTTTGTTGCAATCAAGACTGAACATCCCAGCATTACAGAAATCTTCAAAACGGACAACTCCTCAGGTCCAGTGCAGACCGATCACCTTTAGTGCGGACTGTGCGACAAGCAGCGGCAAGACTCTGGACAGATTCTATCTCTGAAGGCTTAGGGCCCGCTACGATTGTTGTAAAAATTGGTGTGAGGGGAGGAGTTATGACTTTCTTCACCGCGTGAATTCTTCTGTAGGCCAGAGTAGTGATGATGACCACGAGTCTGACGGCTATGGTCAGAAGCAATGATCTTTGTCCTCTCAAATTTTCCTCCTGTTGTTTGTTCTCGGTTTTGCTGTTATCGCGAGAAGCCTTTAGCATACACATCTCAGCAACGCATCCAATTTGATCTTTCTGCGGCCAAAAAAATCCCTGAGGGTTCGGGCCCAGAAGTACCGGGAGCAACCTGGGTCAGGCTGCTCTTCACTAAGTAAAGATCTCTGATCGGGGCTCCCATTCCTTGCTGTGGGGTTGCAGGGTGCTGTTCAATGGTTTGCTATTTCGGGCTGCGCAGATTCTCTACCGCGCTTTTGGAAGGCGACACCAACCCGTAAAACCACAGCGTTTCGGGAGGAATTTCCCAGATGCGAACTCAGTGGCTCTGGTGCCATTGTCGGGGCTTCAGGCACGCGGCTTCGGGTTTAGGGTTTAGGGTTCAGCTTCTCTGGGTGGTTGCTGAACCTCAATATAGTACCTTTCTACAGAAGGGGGGAAATTTATTGTCGGGAGGTTGCATTCTCCGATATATTCAAATTCAAAAGGTCAAGCTAGCATATTTTCAACAGTCTCCCAACAAGCAGCCTGTTCTAGAGGGTAGGCAGTGTCCGTGCCAGAAGAGGGAACGCGTTTGTGTGCTGATATTACGTTCTTCCGCGCAATCCAGACTTCTTACGCTCCAAAAGTCTTGCCAGGTACATCAGCATTTGCTTATTTTGCCTATTAAAGCCTGACCACCCCTAAACGCCAAAGCCCCTCATTGAGATGCCATTGTTTTCTTCATGAGTGAAGGTAAGATAAAGATGTCTCGGCGCAGCATACAAGCTCTCCGTCTATGTGAGCTTTCTGAACAGGGGGTCCCCCATGAACAACTCCTGATGTAGGAGCCACACAATTGTGCGGGCGAGCCGAACATGTGGATGCTGCATAAAAAGTAGCTTTATCATGTGTATCAGGGCTGACATGTGTTCACAACTGCAAATGTAACAGCCATGGTGGCTATTGTTGCGCCTTGGTTCCTCACAAGCCAAAGCGGTTCAAAAACAAGGCTTGTTTGATTTGATTATGGCAATTCTCATTCTCCTTTGTTTTGGAGTGGTCTTCCTTTTGGGCTTACACATTTCAGCCCACACAAAATCCTGAGAACTCAACTTGCACCCTATGCCTTACGCGATACATTTGTCACAGCTACCATTTTTGGTGCTTCCCGGACCCAACCCTAAAAACCCTCCTGAGCTCTAAGCTCCAAACCTTCATATCTGAAAGAGCGCCTTAGGGCCTTGATCCTGGTTGATCCTGGGGTCCTCATTTTTGGGGGGTTTAGGGTCTAGTCTGTCTGGGTTTTTTGGTTTGGGGATTATCTACTTCGTATACCCCCTTAACCAGGCGAGGAGAAAAATCGTAGAGGCCAGTAAACCCTAAACCATGAACCCTGAACCCTAAGTAGAGGCCCATAGTTCCAACCTTTGACTTACGCTCGCCGCGGGGCGAGCAGGGGAGCGGACCCCTCTAGCTGTCCTTACATGAGCTACAGTCCAAACTCCTTAAAGGGTGGGTTTATAGGGTTAGGGATTTAGGGTTTAGGGTCTAACCCCTTGAAAGGGGGTTATATAGGGGAGTATTATAGGGGTTACTAATGGGGATATTATGAGTTCAGAATATGGCGCACATAATCTCTCTATACCTAGTCCCTATATGTCTTATAGCGCATACAGAATCTCGAATAATGGCCCCTATATTCCCTAAAGTCCCTATTCTCCCTGATAGTCTCTTATGATGTGCGCTATAGTCCCTACATGTCCTGTAGGCCCTACACAATCTCTTATGACTTCCCGTACAGTCCCTGTATTCTCTACAGCCCCTACTGTACAAAATCTCTTATGATGTTCCCTTCAGTCCCTATATTTCCTGTGATGTTCCCGATAATCAGTCCCTATATTTCCTATAGTCCCTACATAATTTCTTATAATTCCTATAGTCCCTACAAAATTTCATATAATGGCCTCCCAGTCAGTAAGGGATGCGCAGGGAACCCTCATAGCAGCGGCCAGGCGGGCAAAGAGCTCAAAGGCGAAGACCTGACACTGCATGGGCCGGAGACTCAACCCTAAACCCTAAACCCCCAACCCTAAACGATAAACCCTGTATTATACCCCAATGTATACCCAAATTATGGTAACCCTAAACCCTAGAAGGAGTTTTGGGTCATTGTGTAGAAGGCTTTGGGGAGCTTCTACTTGAGGATTCAAGGTTCAGGGGTTAAGGATTTGAGTTTTGTTGAGGGTGATGTATGGGCTCAGGGTTCGTTATCGTAGTACGTATTTGGGTTTAAGAGTAACGGGTGTGTAGCATTTTTTATGGGGAATTGTAAGGGGTTTAGGGTTTAAGGGGGTGTAGGAGTATATGGGGTAGCTAGAGGTATGAAGAGAGTTGGCATCATTTTGGGCACTTCTTGTTGAACACCCTGACCCCACATGGTCCGTGCTCATAGATTTGCATTTGCGCACATACATTGTCACCGTGGAGTTATGAAAGCTTCCATAGCGAGTCATAGAATGCAAGTCATTCAGGTAAGAAACCAAATTGCTGCATTGATTGGAAAAACTGGTCTCCCTAGGCCAAACCTTCATGCATTAATACACCCGCCACCATTACCTTGACTGGAAAAGTCCTAAGCCATACCGATACCTCTAGTTGCCTCTATGTATCCATGTCATGCAGCGAACCTTCAGCAGCTCAACTACGCACATCTCATGTAAGCCTGGAGAAGCATCAGCCGTAAAGTGCAACCTAATCCTAAAACGCTAAACCTTGGTCACTGGCCCCACTAGTAGCAGTTGGACAATATTGGGCGGGGTCCAAAAAAATTAGGGATCATTTGTTGGGGATACCTGCAATAAGGATTATAGTACATTGGGCTATATAAAAGGCTACCCTTTCACGGACACTCCCATTTACAATGTAATTTTGTACGGCCATCAATACTTCCCCCATTATAGACTGTGACTGGCCAGGGGCACCGCCCAGAAAATACAGGAGTGGGAATCCGCACATGACACTGCTGACTGATCTGAATTCAGGCGTCACCTTCGACCACTGAATTATTGGGAAATGGTTTATCCCTAAACCCTAAATCCTAAATCTAACGCCAGAAAGGTCTGGCTGCGAATTTGGGGACATCCTCTGCGCCGAGAACATGCGAGAGCCAGGACGGCCGATCTCTAGCAAGGATAGCTAGGGTTTCAATAGGGTTTAGGTTTTAGGGTTTAGGTTTAGGGTTGAGGGTTTGAGGCGGGTAACGTTTCGGAGCTGAAGTCTTTAAAACATTTTCAAACTAGTTATCAGCAACAAGCCTTATACTTGTACATACACACGGTTGCCTCACGTATGCCTCCAGATATATGGGCTTCCATGTAAGATTAGCGGAGCAATCTCGCTGTGGTTCCAATACAAGACCTCAACCTTAACCTCGAAACCCCAGATCTTAAACCCCTAGAGTGACGAAGCCCAACGCCTCCAAATTCGTAAGGCCTGGAAACCCAAATCATTCAATCCTAAACTATTAAGCCCTAAGCCAGCGTTGGTTGCCTCCTCCGAACTTGCGGGCAGGAGTTCCGCAAGCAGCGCTGCTACTGGAGCAGCACTGAATTACATGAGGCATAATCCAGACTCCTTACAGAGGGTTATAGAGGGTGGAGGGTTTAGGGTCTAAACTCATTAAAGGGGGTTATATATGGTTTAGGGTTTAGGGTCTAAACATCTTAAAGGGACTATATAGGGGACTGTTATAGGGATCACGAAGGGGTGTATTAGGAGTTTAGATTATAAATAGCGCACATGGGAGTTCGGAGTTTCTCAGATGGGGTGCCCCCAAAGGATCCCAGGCTGTAATACGGATCAAAGTTATGGGGCACAAAGAGGGAATATATTGGGTCTTTTTGGGCTAGGTTATTTTGCAAGAGGGAATTGCTAGCTGTTGGTGGCAGCTGGTGGATGTTTTATAGGGTTCCTTAGGAAGTTTGGTGAGTGTATATGTCGGGTGTCCACCGCGGGGGACCATGGACAGAAACCACCGTCTAACCTTGCCATAGATAGAAGCCATGGTACACGGGGTTGTTTCTATCCCTAACCCTAATCTCAAACCCCTAGCAATTTTTGTAGGTTCAGAGGAGTCCCTTTTTTTGAGAAATCATCTTATTCAGGTTTCAGGATCAAGGCCTAGTCCGGTTTTTTTCTAGAATTTACTGGAATATCCGAATATGGGTTCTTTTACCAGAGTTACTTTGGCAAGGACTGAAGACGAGTTGGGTTTTGAGGAATGCTCAGATCTGAAGCCATCTAATAAGACAGCATGGTGTTGTTTTGTTAGGTTGCGCTGCGTGGATGTCAGAAGTATATATTGATGTGCGAGTTTCAAGCCAATGGTGACCCTTTTGAAGATGTTTGTGCGAGACGGCCCATGCTTCAGGGGTTTCCGGAGGCTTCCCAGTTCCTTGATGCTGCGAAATGTGTAGATGAAGCTTGTGATATACACCTTCCCAAGCACCATGGCTTAGTGTGTGTCGAAAAATTCCCGATCTCCCTCAATTGCGTTCTTCTTGGGGTAAAGTATGGGGTATGTGATGATTGCATAAACGGCTTGTGTTGTAAGGTGCTACCCTGGGGCTGATTTCTCGTCACTCCACGGATTGCAGCGGCACGTGTTTAGCTTTGCACCCCTGCTTTAAGACGTCTTAACAATAATAACAATAAAACATACAAGTAAAATGAGACATCATAACAAGAGTACTAATAAAAACTATCGAATCGGTACCTGGACCGAGGCTTGTGGAGGAGAAGTGCAACACTGCAACTGGGCCAACTTGCACAGTAGCCGCACATTCTCATCTGCTTGCATTGTACTTAAGCTGGGTAGTCGCTGCCTACCTGGTGCTGTGATTATATAGGCTTCAGTGGCCTGACCCTCTCTTGAACGTAGGTCCCATCTGAAGACGCACAAGTACCGTTTTCGAGCGCTCTCCATGAATCACATACAACACTACGGATATGCCTGAGAGAGTTGAGTTCAAGTGCTCCTGGGAGAGCCCGATACACACCCAAAAATTGCTTTTGATGTGATCCCTGGAATAAATTTGTAATACATCCCTTGAAGGGTCCCCCCAAAAAACCCTATATAGTCCCCTATAGG
Organism: Symbiodinium pilosum; assembly: GCA_905231905.1. Classification (NCBI taxonomy): domain Eukaryota; class Dinophyceae; order Suessiales; family Symbiodiniaceae; genus Symbiodinium; species Symbiodinium pilosum. Next base: position 71,683 of record CAJNIZ010022681.1, read on the forward strand.
TCCCCCCCAACCTAAATTTAGTCCGTAGCTCATGTGGCTATGTCATGTCCACAAACGAGAGGTCCCAAGCATCATTCAGCTTGTCTTCTTACAGAGGGCCGTTACAACATTTACCAAATCCTTCGGCATTCTTTGAGAATCCGCGCGGACCCTGAACCCCAACTACTAAATAGTAGTTTCCATATTATTTTGCATTATCCTAAAATAACCCCGATAGAACCCTAATACTACCCCAATATAACCCTAATTTAATCCCAATATAACCCTAATATATCCCCAATAGAAGCCCAATATTACCCCTACGTGCACCGAGTGAGCCGAAACTCAGCTTAGGCGAAGATTTACTTCAACCATCCCACAAGGCTGGAAGATGCGATCATTACTAGTACTATGATAATAATAGGGTATACTTTTACTATTACTGCTGTGAATATTACTATTATGACTTTTACTGTGATTACTATTGCTATTGTTACCATGGTTACCTTCAACCATCCCACAAAGTTGAGAGTAGAAGCCGACAAGTTGTCAGCATCCACCGTCTGCAAGACTTACAAAGGAGGACAAGCTGATAGGTCATCCTATCCGGGGTTAAGGGTTTTAGGGTTTAGGGTTTAAGGTTTAGGGTTTTAGGGTTTAGGGGTTTAGGGTTTAGGGGTTTCAGGGGCTTAGGGTTTAGGGTCGCATTCCAACTTGAGAGCATTGACATGTATTTACATTCAGGCTTGCAGCCGTGAAGGTGTGGTTTATCTTTGCCTGGAGGGGGCATGAGAAAAGTCTGTCACTGAGGCACTAACAAAGATTGTCGCCTCACATCAGAATTGTGGAGAACATAGGAGTTCATCGTCTGGCTTTGTATGTTTTGGGGTTCAAAAATTGGATCCAGCGGTCTCGTGCGCTTGTCCTGTGATATTCCTACCTGAAAATCAGTTTGCACAGCGACCATCTTGGATACAGGCCTTGTCAAACAGTCAGCTTCGAGAATTAGAAGGTTGCCTACAACGATACATGTGGTAGTTTCCCGAAATAGGGGGACCCCAATACAGACCTTATGGGGACCCTCAAAAAGGTATATACTCCTAATTTTGGGAATCTCCCATGTGAGTTTTTCGAGGTATTGGACCCTGTTCAAGTAGCTGGGTAGGCCCCTGGGATATTGAATATTTCCCCTAATGGCTTTAATAAGGGATCCTATATACTAATCTTTTTCAAAGGGCTTTAGGGGCCAACCCAGGTAAGGGCTGCCAATTTGGGCAGTGGAGGGAGAGCTTTACTTTGAGAAGTCAGTCTCCACCTCCGAGACACTCAGGAAGATGCATCAGAAGATGAAACAAGCCATGGTTTCAGGGGTTTAGGGGTTTAGGATTTAGGGGTGTAAGGTTTAGGGGTTTAGGGTTTAGGGTTTACGGGTTTAGGGGTTTAGGTGTTTCGGGGTCCAAGCCCCACATAGCTTTCAGGGAGTGAAAGCGTGAAGTCATGGGCATGTACGTCCTATTGAAGGCTGAGACCTGTTAGGACCAAAGCGTGAGAATACCGCAATGTTGCTACGAATCCATGTTTGGCGAGTGACAACCTAAGCTGGGTTTTGATTAAGGACTTTCGATTCAGTACAGGTGAAAAATACGTACTGTATGGATATATGTGTGTATACATATTATGGTAGCTTGATTTAAGTTCCCTAACAGTAACGCAGTAAACCCTAAGCCAAGAATGCCCACAACAACCCTGGCGCACAACATTTCTCCCTCCTTTGCTGGTTGAGGGCCATGATCTACAACTCCTTCGCAAGGATTCAAGCCCACTGTGAGTCACGTCCACGTCTTGCAGGAGGTAGTGGCATTTGTCATGACTCTAAGCCTAAGCCCCAGACCCTGAACTCCCGAACCACAGAAGCCCAGGAAGAACCCTTCCCACGTTCCACCCTTCCGTGCAGGCCACAGTTCACGGAGGATGCGGGAATGCCAGTTGCCAACTGGATCTAGGGTTGGGGGTTGTTGAGGTTTGGGGTTGAGGCCTTAGGGCTTGTAGGTCTTTGGGGTCCAGGGTGGCCTCAGGGTTCAGGGCTGAGGTTTTAAGCGATCTTGGCGAGACAAAGTCCAGTTGTTTGAGATCTCTCGAAATCAAGTAGGTATACATTGGGATAATAGTGTAGGGAATAAGGGAATATATTCCCTATATAATCCCTAAGGGGAATAGAATCCCTATAAAAGCAGAGACGGCAACTTTGGACAAAGGTGTCTCGGGCAGTCAAGGATACACGAACGCCAATGCGGAGTAACGTGATGCCGTCCTACAGATCCCAGTCCGTACTACCTTGTACGTAGCACCTCCTACAGTGCAGACTCTAGTTATATAATAGGGACACATGATACCTTTAAGTCTTTGAGAGTTCCGAGAAATGTGCTTCGGAGGAGGTGGCATACAGTTCTACATCCATATTCAGGCCATTTATGCAGCTCCAGCGCCGACAAGTCCACACCGTTGCAAGACCTCTAAATCACAAAATCCCCGACCCCCAAGATCCCCAAACCCTCAGCCCAAATCCCGACCCCGAACACTGGAACCTCAACCCTAAACAGTACGGAGACAATGGAAAGGAAAATGGGAGCTACCATAGTAGAATAGGGTATATTATATATTGGGGTTATAGAAGGGAATAAGGGGAGAATATAGTCACTGGATAATTCCGAAACAAATATGGGAGTGCCAGTTTGCTTCTCCATTCCCCTATCGCAGGAGTTTCCACCCATTGCCATCAGCAAAGATGCTGCGATCTCTGAGCTCAAGGCAGCACTCTCTGTCAGTAAGCGCTTCCTGCGAAGATTAAACGATCAAAGCGGTGATATAGGGGTATATAGGAGAATTGGAAAGATGATGGAAACTGCCGTATTGTTTAAGGTTTACAGCTGATATTCACGCCCTCACCACCAGATGTCAAATAGTCCCATTGCGGTTTTTTGCGTATCGAATGTAATGGTAAGAGGGGAGGAGATTAGTCGAGTTGGGTTCCACATCAGAGCTTAGCTAGTAGGATTTAGGGTTAATGACCCTTGGTAGGTAGACTTGCGGCCTCATGTCACGGCTTGCCAAAATTGACCCATGATGTTTGAAAAACTCACTTGGGGGGTTCCCAAAATTAACGGGTACCTGTTTGGGGGGGTCCCTGTAATAAGGATTATAGTATTTGTGTGCGCCCACTTGTGGCGCAGCAGCTAGTTCCGCTGACCGGAAGGCAGGAGTCAGAACTATGAGTTCTCCTTTGCTCCAATACTTGCATGCTATGCCGCTTGTCAATCCTACTTGGTCATCTCGGCAGTAACCAAAGCCCTACCCACAAAGTCAAAGTGGCGCTGAGTTGCCACGTGGAGATATCCATCCCCTTCATCATCTCCACAAGAGTCCAGATACATGCTGCATATGGGATCATATCCGAACGGCTCCTACGAAATCCTCAGCCACAACCCAGAATTCCGTCATGGCGTTTATTCCCTACCTTTGCATCCTTAAGTTCCCTTGTGAGGCTGCTGTTTTACAAAGCTGTTCCCATAGAATTCCCCCAAAGAACATGTCATAGGCGTGCATCGGCGATGCGCTTCAGCTGGATCCATCCCAACTGCATCTCTGCCGCTCCCAACACGCGTCCGGGGGCCTACAGTTTATAGTGTTTTTAGCGGCTATGTAGGCTCACTCTCGATGTCTGGGTTCCCAGATGGGGACCGGAGTCCATGACCATGGGGCCCGTGATAAGGCTCATAGCATTCAGGGGTGTGTAAGGGGACCCCCTTATGTTGGATCCAGCCAAACCCATATCATAGAGTGCTGGAGTTCTTGTAAAGATCTTCTAAGCCTGGGGCCAGTATGAGGTGCTAAGTGCATCCGCCTCGAGGGCCAGCATCAGGAGTCAGGAGTCGGTAGAGTCCGGTCCATGATGCAGCGGGCTTCTGTTGCGAGAAGTGTTGGCGAACAAGGTTTACTGAAGCTTTCTTGTGGAAAGCGCGAGTGACTCTCCTTGTATCATCACCCATCTTGCTTCCATACTAAGATCCAGTAAAGTCTAAGAAGGCTTGGACAGGGCGTCAGCCCACAGATGAAGAGCCAGCAGTCATGATACAAGATCTCAGAAAACACGTGAACCCTGACCCCCAATGCCTGAGGCTTCAACAGAGCAGATTATGGGCATCCAGACGTTATAGCCAGCATGACATGTTGTTTTCCCAGGCCTGCCATGTTCAAGGACGAATCTCGCACGCTTCGGCAGGCCTTTGCGCGTGGAAGCGTGCTTGATGCAAATGGATTGCTGTTGAGGACCATGGATGAAGGTTCCATCATTAGGAAACCATATCCGTTACTGTATATTAATGTTGTGGTGCCCCAGCTTAGATTCCTGAACTGCAACCCGGTCAAGTGACAACTGACGGAGTTTTTCAAATGTTTGAATAGGGAATCACATTTCCGACAGGCTGGGCTCATCACATTTGCCCCACCGCGACCAAAACCAAGCACTACACTCCAACCTCTTGCCGAAACTCATGGTTCACGCCTCATATAAGCCAACAACTTATAGGACAGCTGACCTCATAAATTACCCCGCGGCCAGGGAGCCTGATATAGCACCTGCCAGTGGCGGAGTCTTGGACAAAACTTGCTAACCCGGGTTTAGGGTTTAAGGCTGAGGGTTTAGGGTTTAGGGTTTATCCGGACACCACAACAAATCCCTGGAACTCTGGCCCTCTGAACCTTTTTGTAGACCTTAAGATGTGGGTGGTTGTCAAAATTATGGTCCCTTTTTGGGTACCCTAAATATTAGGTGCCGTATTATAATAGGGATCCCAAAGGGGACCATAATTTTGACAACCACCTATGTCTACACCTTTCAAGACCGGCTCGAAGCCTTGACCCTCCCCGCCCTACCCAAGCCAATCGCGTCTAAACCGCGAGCCGCACGCCTGCAAGGGGCCAAAGGTTGATGAAACTTTGAACCGTCTCTAGACCTTCAACCGGGAAAGCCTAAGCCCCTGCCCTTTAAAAACCCTAAGTAAACAGAAGCCCAAGTTAGAACCAGGTGATATACTACAGTCTCTTAGACTGGCCATTGAAGCATGACACTCTTTTGGCCTGCTCAGCAGCAAAAAGCCTGAATCCTTATAGCCCTTTATCATCCCTGCATCCCTAGATCTTTCCAGTTTCCAATTCTTGTTCCATGTCATTTTGCATTCGACATTTCTGTCATCCCTCTACAACCCCTGAGGTTTAGTAATTCCCGCCCCCCACAGATCGAATTCCCGACCCAATGAATATGCCCCATACGGTGCCAGTACTATATATATATATAAGAGTAGCGGGAAGTTGTAATAATTGTTTTTTTCACCCTATAGAACCCTTTTACAAGCCCTACATCCTAAACCCTACACGCTAAGCCCCTTAACATAGCCATATCAAAAACAAGAACTCAAACCATAAACCCCGAAACCCTAAACCCTTAAAATAGGTCCAATATAACTTGGAGACTGTCCCCACTCTTTACTGTAACAGCTGGATAGCCTTTACCATGTAAGTATGTAGAGCCTTTAAGATGGCCCCTATGATAGACTGTTAATGGGTGGGGTATAACACTTTTCCCCCCCCCTAAAGCCTAGACCCCAGACTGCCTTAAGGCTTCCTAGGATATGACCCTTTCTAGCCTTGTAGGGCTTCCTGGGATGTAACCTTCTTAAACCCTAAGCCTTCAACCCTAAGCCCTCAACCCTAAACCCTTAATCCTAAACCCTTAGCCCTAAACCCTTAGCCCTTACTCCCGAATCCCTCAACCCCTGACCCAGGACCCTAATCCCTAAACCCTTAATCCCTAAACCTTAATCCCTAGACTCTAAACCCTTGACCCTTAACTAAATCCCAAGACCCTAAACCCTAACCCCTNNCTAATCCCTAAATCCTGAACCCCAACAAGAAATTTGTTGCCATCAGGCCGGCCTCGCCGAGGCCTCGAGTGTCTTTGTCGGGGAGGGGGCGCCCTGCAGTCCGGAGGAGTGTCTCCTCAAGGCAATGGGGGGGTCAGGGGGGGGGGGGGGG
>CAJNIZ010022692.1:0-11463 GCA_905231905.1 Symbiodinium pilosum
GAGATCCTACCCTGGATCTTTAATACACAGTGCTCTTGTAGCTTCCGCACGAATTTCTGTTCAGCTCCGCTAGCTTGCATACAAAAACTTGTCCGTGCAGTCATCGGCTCTTTTTTCCAATTCAGGGGGTGCCACGGTAGACCGGTAGGCGTTGTTAAAGCTAGTAGACTTGGGCCAGTTTTGCAAGGCAGCAAGTTTCAAGTTGCACAAGTTGCTCAAGTTCTATGGAGAGAGCTCAGGCGAGAGCCGCACAAAGTTTCAAACAAGACCACACAACTTTGCAGGTGCGTGCAACGCTCGTTTGAAAGAATCCCACAATGTTAAGCGTCGGAATTGAATATGATTGTTTGCCTTTCAAGATTTCAAGAAAGGAAAAGCGCGCATTTGGGGAGGCAACGAAGCCGACCTCGTGGTCTAGAGCTGTCTAGAGTATGCCGGGTTCCTGCCATGAGACATTCGCACACTTATTGCTACGAGCTTGAGGTCTCTCAGTCTCAGATGTCGAGCATAATATACAACATCCATTATGGACACCTCCTATGAGTGATAGGATGATGGTGGCATTGAGTCGCTTGAACTTTGAGAACTTCTACACCCCAAGCTGCTGCTTTGCTTGGGCAGATTCTTAAACCTGAGCCCTGCAAAAGTTTCCAAGTCTTCTGCTGTTGGCGAGGAAAGGTTCTAGTTTACAAGGTGCGCAGTGCCTATATAGGCACACGTTTGCACAATCTTGACTTTTTCCGCTTCTGCAGCCGAAAGTAATGATTCTGCAAGCTGGCAAGCTGGAACACTTCTTGAAGCCCTCCGCACGCAGAACGGCTGTCGAGCCTATTGATGAACATCACTGGGAGCAACTATTGTTTCTATTGTCATTACATCCCAGCTGTTGTGGGCAAGTCCTGATTGTTTGAAATTTTGATGGCGAGGCTTGCGGTTTCGCCCATGGAAGCCTTGACGGGTTGCGTTCTTTTGGTATGCATCTTAATCTCCCAGATGCTGTCGCCTGAGAGATTTCAGATCTGAGGCACTGAACGCTATGTACCTCTCATTCCCGCACTTTGCCACACAACACCTGGACTCCGCGGAGGACTTCATAGTCTTGAGCATCCCGGCCCTGATCTACGTCTTCATGGCCAATGAGATGGCCAGGCGAGGGCTGACGAACGTGCTGGGAGCTGTTTTGACCAGCTTCCAAAAAAAGATGATGCCAGTTTGCATAGTCGGTTTGCTTTCGAAGTTGTGTCACTGTTGAGTAGCCTGCACGGGCCACGCAGGCACGTGGAGACTGCCAGCAAGCAGAGATCCCTTGCAGCGGGCAGCGTGCTTCACTTGTCTGGTCGGAAGGTCATGGAGGCATGGCCAAACTTGGAGCATGTGGTTGGCACAACCTTGCAAAGTGCTATCGACTCAGAGGGCCCAGTTATACTTCGAAGCAGGCTCCAGCTGGAGAGGGTTACGTATGTTTGGAGCCAATCCCCACCCATGCATGGATCGGTGTTTTCCCCTTCTGGATACCGAGCTCTGGCTCCTTGGGCCCACTATGCAACTCTGATGGCGATTTGTCGGGCAAAAGGCAGTCTGACGCAAGCCATCATTATTGTCAATGTCATCCTGCTAGTCATTATGGGCCTGAGCAGTAGCTGTCTGTGCTTGACCCTGAAGCAGGGCATTCCTCCGCCACCCGCCGCAGTGAGGGCAGCGATGGAAAGTCCATCGCAGCTTGAGCTTCAGAACCAAGCCAGTTGGCAGGGGAATGAACATGAAGATCACAGAAGCCGCCCTGGATGAAGCGCCTGGTCAGCGTGAGGTGTTGAGTCAAGGCTTCCAGGCCATGGGCCCCTTGACGAAACATGCAAAGTGGAGAAAGTGGAGCGGCTCTGAGGAGGGCAGTGAGGAGGATGGAGACGGCGGGCGGGGACGTCTCGGACCCTTGCCGTGCTGACCCATGAAGCAGGAAAGGGTGATGGCGGCAAGGTCATGTACACCATGAGACCACGGTGACGGCATTTGCAGTTGGAGCTAAGCCTGCGGCAAGACGACACGAGCGAGGCATGCAATCGGCAGCTGGTCGGACACCATCACGCCAGAGTTGAAAGCTCCAAGTGATGTGAGTGACGCCTTCTTTGTTGCAAGGCAGCAGAGGCAAAGCCTCGGAGATGGCAACATGACAAGTCTGCGGGCATTGCGGGCCGGAGGCTATTGGAGCAAAGGTGACCATTGCCTGCCATGTTCAAAGAATCCTTTTGAAGATCTTGGGCACTTTTGTCAACTTGTTTGAAGGCTTGGCTATGCAGACTGCCTTGGATGGTCATCCCGTGGAGGTCGCTTGCAAGTGATTGCAATGAAGTGGGCGTGGTTTAAGGATTAAACAGGTTCTGAACCCTTACCGTATGATGAGTCGAGCTCTGCAGAGGCAAGGGATGCTGCGGCCTGCTTGTTGGTACAGATGTGCAGGATTTAAGCCAAGTCCGCTTTGCGCGTTTCCTTGCAAGAGCTGGATGAGTTGAGTCGTTCATATAAGCCATAGGTGAAGAAACTACAGAACAGCACTGACCACCAGCAGGCATTCAAGAACTAGCCGATATCATAGGGTTCCGCGATGGCACCCAAACCAGCCGGAAAGACGCTGGCAAAGCCCAAAGCAGGCAAGGCAGTCTTTCCGAAGCCCTGGCCGCCGAAAGTGCCCCTGGGTTCGATGAAGGATGTGTTACCCCTGATAAAAGCGGATGACGAGTCCCTGGATACCCTGATGCTGCCATCGCCGGGAATGCTTGGGGATGGCGCTCAAGGGGTAGACTTTGGTCCTGATGACATCCAATATCTCTGCCAGTGCCTGGAGAAGAACAAGACAGTAACACATTTGAACGTGTCAATGTCTCCGATCGGGGACGTAGGCGCTGCTCACATTGCAGCGCTACTGGAAAAGGGGCAGCCGATCTTGCGCTTATCTATGAACGGCTGCGGCATCAGCTCTCTGGGCGCGCAATCACTTGCAAAGGGCTTGGCGCAGTCAGAGGTAATGGTCGTGGAGCTGACGAGCAATCGCATCGACGACGTTGGAGGCCGAGCATTGCTGGATGCAGTGCAGCAGAACAAGAGGCTGCAGGATGTCCAGCTGGGCTTTAATTCCATATCACCTGAAATGGAGGCTGAAATGGAGAAGGTGTTTATGCTTCGCTGACGGCTCTTTTGCAATGTTTCTTTGCAGAAAATGCGGCCTTAGCCCCGGGCATGGCAAAAAGTGACCGTGCAAGCATTGGCCAGCAGCAGCTGGCTATTTGACGTCGCATTGCCGTGCCCAGCCTCTTCGTTGATAGGTGGCATGGGTCCGCAGCTCTGATGGACTGCCCGATGCGGTGGAGCTCTTCGTTATTCTGGCCTGTTTGGCGCGCAATGCAGAAAAAACCACAGCAAAAGCCGAAGCAACACCTAAGAATCAAGGTCAAACGACGCTTGGATCCAGAGACGTCCGCTCGGAAGGCGTTCGTGCTGAGTTTCGTTGACAACGGGAAAGAATTTTCTGGGAGGATCCGCACATAGACTGGACCGGTCTTGAAAGAAGGAGTGTGTCGGGTGAGCCATTTGCAGACAAGACCTTGGCTTGCCCAAGGCTTAACGCAGTCTGACTAAACAGGACCTATTCAGTACGGCTCATCTACCGCGAGGTGCCGTTTGCTTGGCTTAGCTATGTATGCCATGCTTAGCGCCAAGCATCTTGCGGGATGCTTGCTCGGAGGTTCAGGAAGAAGTCCGACAGCTTCCTGAAGCGGGGGCCATAGCCCTTTTTCCAGTTTGACTTGAGCGCCACGTAGTGGCCAGCAGTCAATTGAACGGTTCCTGTGCATTGGTGGCAAGGTGGTGCAGCAGCGAGCACCGGTCGTCGAAGGCTGGAGTTTTCTTGAGGCCCCAAAAACATTTTCCCTTGGCATCCCTTGGCTTTGGATTGCGGAAATCACCTTTGTCATCTCTTCTCCAGGGGCACAGGACATGCAGACCACCGTTGCCAGGTGGAAATCCGGCCTGCTGGTATGGGCCTCAGAAAGCGGCTTTCTTCACGATGCAAGCTGTCGGTTGGCGATGGCCTGCGTTCTAAGACTTTGATGGTTTTTTGGCTCAGATCCGAATAGTGAATTCTTACGCCACATGTTACTAACTTTTACTGATGGCACGCTTATGGCCTTTCCTCGTCCTTCTCCAGCACGTAGCTGGGCATGCTGTCTCGGAAGCCGGCTGTTTATTGCAGTTGAAGACGCGTTTCACAGGAAAGGCTGTTGACATCGTGCACATTTTGTCTATGGGCCGCGAGGCGTCTTGCTTTGTTCGGGACTTAGTTTCTGTAAACGGGTCTCATCCGACAATCCATGAGCCGTTGGGTGGGCTCGTGGAAGGTCACAGCATAATCTCGATGTCAGCACATCGTTCAGATTCAGCTCTGCAGTGCCTCTACGATTGTCATAATTGCACAGTCGGTGCTGTCAACAGTGGTTCATATTCAAATTTGCAGGACTACTGTAAAGAAGTGGACGGTACATCCAGCAGCAGGCCTTACCTGGTTATCAAGACCACCCGCGTCGTGGATCATGGGGCCTTGGTAAGAGCCGTTCCGCCCAACTACTTGGCCTCAGCAAGATTTGTTGTGCTGTTGCGCGACCCACGTGGAGTGTGGTCTTCCACCAAGCCTTTCGTTGGCTGGGCCATTCATTCCATTCCCTTGATTTGTGAGCTCTTGGCGCTACAAGCTCTGACTCTGCCAGAACTGGCCTCCGCTGTTGGCCCACGCTTGTTGATTGGGATTTATGAGCGCTGGACACTCAACACAGCTCAATTTGCCGGCCAAATCGCACGACTCCTTGATGCAGACTTGCAACAGTTCCTGCCGGTAGGAAAAGATGGACAGCGAGCAAAAGACGAGCTGCTTCCGCCATCGTGGGTAACTTCCCTCACAACTGCTGAGCTGAGCCAGATCGAAAACGATGCTAACTGCAGGGCCTACATGGAAAGAGTTGGCTACCCTGCAGGGTCTTCGAACACTTCCCAGATCAAGAGTCATTCAGGTCTCATCAGTGCTCTGACGCCAAAGGAGGAGGACGTTCTACACCAGCTCCGTGCGAAGCAATCTGCCCTCCAAATCTCCGACGCTCAAAGGAAATTTCGATCAACACTTTCATGTTGTTGAGGGAAATGTTCAGTTATCATAAGACATGCCTTTGAAGTTCGACACATGGGGTCTCTGTGCCCCGAAGATCTCGTAGAATTGCTTCATGGGTTTTTTTGACTTCGTCAAAGAGAAGGCGGGGCGGGCAGCTGAGGCTAACGATTTGCCAGAACAGATGAAATTGGTATTCACACCTGCGAAATTGCGCTGAGCTGTGGGTAGGGCTGCTCAGGACTCAGCATCGGAGCAGCAAATGTCTAGACGGCTTGAACGGCAAAATGGTGCGGATGGCTGTGTACACGGGTCGGAGACTCCAAGCGAGAGTTGTACATTCTGTCGGGCAGGAGTTTGCTTCTAGAGTCCCCTCCCCAAGAACGGAGAGTGTTGGCGGAGATTTCTGCCTGCAACAGGAATGCACTGGGCACATATAATCCACTGGGCACATATGATCCTAGGATCTTGGGGCTGCATATGGTGTAGACTCTGTAGATGATGTGACGACTGATGGGCACAGCCTTTTAGAATGTTAGATATTTCCGAACAGAGCAGACCTCATCTTGCAGCATCTCTACAGACACGTTTTCTGTGCAATCATCCTATGCTTCATGCCCTGCACGCTATTTGGGCCTACGCGATGTTTCGATGAACTGTACCGTGACATTCCAGAGCTGGTGGTGGCAGTGGCAGCTTCCAAGAAGGCGGCCGTGGCAGTTCAGTGCGAGGCAGATGCAGTGCCCGCTGACTCGGCGGAGCTGGGCCTAGAGGACCTGGGTTCGGTGGCTTCCGGCTCACGCCTGCGTGTGCTTTGCTTGTTCTAGCGACAGCGGCCTACCTTGTTGTGCCTCCCGAAGGATCGCCTGACACAACACCGCACAACACTGACCTACGAAGAGCTCGTGCAGAGGGTTCGGGCTTTGGAGCAGGAGCTCCGCAGGCTATGTGCCAGGCCTTGCGAGGAGAGCTTGCGCAATGATATTGTGGCCGTGTGCTTGCAACGGACGCCTGCGATGGTTGTAGCTTTGTTGGGAGTTCTTGCTGCGGGTGCAGCCTATTTGCCCCTGGAGCCCACGCATCCTGGAGCCCGATTGCGGTTCTTGCTGGATGATTCCATGGCTCGCTACCTTGTGACCTGCTGGTGTGCTCGGCGGCGTGGCCTGCTTCCAGAGGACCGGCTTGTCAGGGTCACTGCCATGGACGGTTTCAAGGCTGAATATGCATGAGCTTTGCCCTTTCCTTTGTCAGTTTGACTAGGGTGTTGTTTGACCGCTAGAAGGTCAACTGCTGAATGCAACGCCTCCCGACGGCCAAGACATGGTGGGAGATGTCAGTGGCGACTTAGAGCGTCCAGCCTACTTAATGCCACTCAGCCGCAAGACAGACAGCACGGCATAGCCACGGCATAGCCATGCACGGCCACAGTCAGATGATTTTCTTCTTAAGATAGCTCGACTTGAAAACCTTCCTGCCGTGCAGGTACACTTCGGGCAGCACTGGAACGCCAAAGGGTCGCTGACTTGAAAGCGGGCAGAGCCGTTCGCCAGTTTGTTGGCATCTGCGAGCAGGTGTCTTGGTGCGACGTCGAAGCGTTTTGAGCCTCAACTGTTCTGATGTATCTAGCCACAACGTACTGTGTGCCATAAGGAGTTTTCCATAGTTCTCCAGTCTCCAGGAATGTGCTTCACGCATTTGATGTGCTGGTTCGAAAACCGGACACGCAGCGCATCTCCAACTCAGAGTGCGGGGGCCGAATATTGGTTGCTTCAACCACCTACTGCCAGGGCCTCACATGGCCTCGGACTGCAAAATGTGTGGTTGGTAAAAATGAGATGTGCATCTGATTTCTCACCCAGCTGCAGAGGTTTTGATATCTCTGTGCTGGAGATTTTCTGGCCCTTGTGCTTCGGATTTTCCTTGTTTATTGCTTCCGTGACTGAGTTGCACACAGCACTCCCCCCCTTTTGCAATGGGTGGGGCCCCCAGTGTTCTATCGCGCAAGCATGCACAGGCCAGCACAGCGCGGAACGGAGCAAAGCTGGCGCAACTGCTTCAACGCCAGGTACTGCCTACACTTTATGTGCATGTGCTCAGCATGTCAGGCTCGTTTCTTACCAATGATTCAATGCTTCTGTTCTATGACAGGGCGCGGACGTGCTGCAAGGCACGCCTGCCTTGTGGCGATCTTTGATTGCTGCGGGTTGGGACGGCCATGAAGGCCGGCGCAGCGAACAAGATCATGCGTAATATGCTGAAATGAGGACCAAAAGGGAATGCTGGTAGGCCTTGCTGGCATCTGCGGTGGTGAGGTGCGTTGACGCTGGTGCATTGCTGCCGTGTGGTGCATGTGGCATGGGTGGCAGGCATTCCCTCCGAGCCTGGTGAAGCCATTGAACCAGGCGGCAAAAGCCGGCCTTTGGAACGCCTACGGCCCGACGGACTGTCCGACAGCCTCACAGAAGAGTGGACTGTTTGGCTCGCCGTGAGAGAACTGTGTAGGAGGCCACGATCTGGACCACCACACATCTGGTAGGTCCTAGCAGCTTGGCAGAATGAAATCTGGAGCTGGCTGCGCGAAGAACTTCTCTAGTTGAGGTCGAGCGGTCTCATCTGTCCCCATCGGCCTGCCGCTTGCCAACGTCGTGTTGCAGATCTTGGAAGATCAGGCTGCCCCGGCCCAGAATTTCCTGCTGCCACAAGTTGCTGCTGGGTTCAGGCCGCAGAGCACAATTTCACCAATGCTGCCGGCGAATTGCTGGTGGCATGGTCACAAAGATGGGCTGTAGCTTTCAATTCGCATATCTGCGCTGTTCAGGTGGGAGGAACGGGCGTTGCAGTTGGCTATCATCGCAGACCCGAGCTAACAGCTGCGAGTTTCGTGCCAGACAGCACTGGCACGGCAGCTTGACTGCACAGCACGTTGTTCGACGCACTGCAGGAAACATCTTTGCCTCACAGAGAGGTCTATCGAACTGGTGACCTTGTTCGAGTCTTGGACCAAGGCCGGGAAGTTTGCTTGCACGTCTGAGCTCCAAAATTTCCTTCCAGGGGCTGGCCTAGAATTCCTGGGCCGCCTGGACCAGCAGGCCGAGTGTCGAGCGTCATCATCCTGAGACAGGCTTCATGGAGTTAGCTACAGAATGTGCAGGTGAAGTTCCGAGGCTTCAGGATCGAACTGGGGGAGATCGAGGCTGCAAGATGCTGAGTTTTGGACTCCCCATGTAGGGCACAGTTGAAGCGCTTGTCTTGGCAACAGTTCTCCGCTGTCTATGGCTATGGGTCACATCAAAGCCACAAGTGCCGAATCCAAGGTCCAAAACTATAGGGATAGGGATTATATAGGGATAGTGGAAAAGAAAATGGAAACTACTATTATAATGGGTTGCTCAGAAGATCCTAGGCGCTGGAGACGCATCCGCTGGTTTCGGTGGCTGCCGCAGGCCTTGGCCCAGAGCCTGGCCCTTGGAAGCCAGGGCAGATCTGGCAGATCCATCCCCAAACCCATTAGGCTACTGGTTCCCATTTCCGTTTCTACATAATTCCTATATAATTCCAATATACTCCATAATCCCTATGTAACCCCCTATGCAACCCCTATATAACCTCTATATAATCCCTATCCCTATAGTTTTGGACCTTGGAGTCTCGGCTCAAAACTCCTAATCTCAGCTTAGCTTGTCCTGGCGACAATGGCCTCGCTTGCAAGCTTGCCTCTGGTCAAGAAGGACAGCCTTTGTTTGGATTGGATTCTTTTCCTGGCTTGGGAGTAAGACAGCATGGAACGGATTCTGCAGTAATAGTCTGGGCCCTTCCTTGTTTCTGCGATCAAGAGCACAAAAGGACAAAACCAGAAACAAGAAAATGTCATGAGTCATGAAATAAAGAAGGACGGCTCCAAGGGAGACATCTCCGGCAAAGTCGTGGCGAATCTTGGCTAGCTGTACAGCTGTGGCTGTAACGCCGGCGTTTGATTTTTATAGCTACTACTTGCTCGGCTCATTTGGACATTGCCAGCAAAAAGTCATCTTAGGCTTTACTTCAGTGCCCGTCTCGGCGTTCGCTGTGTTCGCTCTTGGGTAAGCACCGTCCCGCTCACGTTGAACCGGCAGGTGCCCACTGGTGCCCTCCGTGTCGTGCGTTCACGCCGGCTCTGAAACAGCCCTGCAGCTGCAAACAGCTGCACTGAGCACTGCAGATGCCAGGAGGTGCAACGGCTTAGGTTCTACGAATCCTTGAAGGAAGGCGGCCAGGAGGTTGAGATCATCTTTGTCTCAGCCGATAAGACAGAAGCTGACTTCAAGGCCATCCAAGCACTAGTGCCACATCATGCCACATGCCAAACGCAGGCAGGTAAGGCTTAGAAAGAGATGATACCGGTTGTCTGGCAGTGCCTTGCTCTGAAGGAATACTTCCACAACGAGCACGGGGACTGGCTGGCCGTCGACTTCTCCGCCGCCGCAGAGAGGGAAAAGCTCTCGAAGCAATTCGGTGTCTCCGGCATTCCGAGCCTGATCGTAGTTGACTCCAATGGTAAGGCACCGGCATGATCTCAGGTTTGCAGGTTCCCTTTGAGTTCCGTCGTCGTCGTCGTTGTTGTTGGCAGGCCGCAGACAGCATCGATGCCCGAAAGGATGTGGCAAGTGCACGCAGCCCGGAGGCCATGGTGCCAAAGTGAGATGGACCTTCGCACGCAAAAGAGGGCCTGGACTTGTTGCCAGGATGCTGCACAAGCCTTCGTAGCCTGGAAGAAGGCTGCCGGAGATTGGCGTGAAACAGCCGGAACAGTTGCCAACTCAGTCGCAGGTTGCTGTGGTCGTCATCTGCATCTGGAAGCAGCCGAGGTGTTGGGTGGCACTAGCGCCAGCGCTGTCCCAGCCGCTGGTGACGCTGCAGCACTAAGGGCGGCACGTCTGGCAGCCCTTGAGAAGCGCAGCTGAGAGTCAGAATCAGGCTGGGTCTGTGCTGGCACGCGTAATTGTCCGGGTCTTTGGCGTTGGACGCCTCATATGGCCTGAGCTGACAGAAGCTGGCTGAAGTGTGGCAGCAGGTATGGACTCAGCAGCAGGTTGGCGACAACATTCTGAGCAGTGAATTGGGAGCCTGTACAGTAGCTCCACTTTCTTGTATCCAACTTCTCATGACTTGTTGTGCTTGCCCAATCTTTTGGCAAAGTCCTGATGCCATGTGCCGTGGTCTGTTTACCACTCGCGCGTGTCGCGGAGCAGCGCGCTAGCCGGCACGCGGCCAGAGGGCGAGCCCAACAGGCACCAGCCTTTCTTGATGTAAGGCGAATGATATCGAATGATATGTTGAAACCCGAAGCTTCTATGGCAAAGCACTGCGCCCATCAGGCCAAAAAAGAGCATGCAATGCACCTACCAGGTTATCCTTGCTTTTACTTGGACTCTGGGAGCCTCATTGTCTTGCCAAGGCCGTGCCTGTTTGCCTTTGTCCAGCCCCTGCAGCTGCAAATGATGAGGGGCTGGTCAATGCGGGCTCGCTTCACAATCTAAGTCCATTTCGACGCACCGAATACGGTACCCATGCCGTTCAGTCTTGACAGCTTGCTGGGCTCTGAGGCTGAAGGGCGAGGGTCCGACATGCTCAGATTTGCGCTCACACCTGGTCACCTGGCACACAATCATGTCATGCATGGATGCGCTGACCTTTGAAGATGTATACCTGGAGCCCAAAGACGGGGAGTAGGCATCAAAAAAACTAAACAAACATCAAACAAACACTACAAACATGAACGGACATCAATAACAGATAAACGAGCATCATACAAAATAAACGCCCGCACACTGCAGTTCACAGTATTTGGGAGCAGGAAGGGCTGCAAACACGGTATAAACAGCCTTTCTAGCTCCGCGACACCGGCACATATTGCGTTTTCTTTTACTTTTTACTCCTCCTCCTCTCGGCTGGCTGGCTGTATGGCTTCTTGTCCTCCTGGCCTTGAAGCCTCCTGGCTTCCTAACTTCTTTGTTTGGCTTTTTAGCTTCTTTTCGTGGCTTCCTGGCTTCCTAGCTTCTTTGTTTCCTCTACTATCTACCATTGCTATTATTATAGTTATTACTGGTGAACGATTACGAATACTGCAACTTACAACATTTGCGGGTTTTGGTCATTTTTCATCACTTCCATTATTTTTGACCTCTTTCCATCAGTGTGCGTCATTTTCCATCATGTGTCACAATTTTCCATCATCTCTCAATTTTTTCTAGACTTCCATAATCTTTCACCAGTTGTCACCCTTTTCATCATGTTCTCATTATTTATCATTTCTCAATAACTTTCATGATTGTTCATGA
>CAJNIZ010022692.1:14638-67486 GCA_905231905.1 Symbiodinium pilosum
TGTATGTATGTATGTATGTATCTGTGTCTAACCGTACTCGTGTTTATACGTGCATGCACCTGCGTACATATCTACAGGTAGCAACATGCGAGTAGCAAGCTCGAGGTGAGTGGAGCGCAAAGACGCTTTGGCAAGTGGTTGGCATCCTCGCCATCCTCTTCTTTATTTGGGCTTGCGTGGACATTCTCATGGCTCACTGCAAGCAAGAAACAAATCACGCTTCGTTGCAGGCCGCTGTTCAGTCTTTTTGACCAGCAGATTCTGGGGATCTAGTTTTGGATGGTACTCCTGCAAAGTTTTAGTTCAACCTACGCCGTCCTGGCCAGTCACTCGGGCAAAGTGTCTGGACATGACAGGCAATGCAGAATAAATTGTGCCGGAAAAAAGAGGTTGTAGGATTCATGCTCAAGGTTCAGAGTATCGATGTGATGTCCTCCTAGCGCTACTATTGATTTATTGTGCAGGCTGGATATATTTCCCGCTGGCGTGCGAAGCTTCGCAACAATTATGCCACAGCACTGCACTTGAGACTGTAGTCAACGTGACATCTGGTCTGGACAGAGTTAGGCAAGTGCCTACTGCGGCGTTGCTAGGTGATGGGAAGGCCACAGTACCCTTTGTGTTCTTCCATGCATGGGCATCTGCCCGGGTGCGTGCCTAAGTGCGGTGGGGGTCTCTGCCGGAAGAGGTGGAAACCCTCACGCAAACAAATGATTGTGACCAGGAGATGCTTACATATTCGGTTTAATTTTTATCGAATACCAAAAAAGGTGTGCGCCTATTGGTGGACCGGGGACCGTCCTGTGCATGAACTGGTTACTGGACAGCAGTACAGGTTGCTCACAAGCAAGCTTTATGGATCAGGGATGATCAAGCTTAATTGGCGTGTCAGCAAGGTTTGTGCTGGTCGCTGCCTTGGGCATTTGGCTCTCTGCCCTGGCTTTCTGGTTTGCTCCGCGCTGGAAGCAGAAGCATTTGGACAGAGATGCAAAACGAGTTACGAGTTTGAAGCTTTCAGAAAGTTGAACTTGGCCAATCCGGGCTGTCAACTCGCAGGATGCCACGCTCGCCTGGAAATGCAATCTCCAGCATTTGCATCCGGATGAGCGGCATGAACTTTGGGCAGGTCTGAGCTACATAGGCTTGGGAGTTCCTCACTGAAGCAGCCATTCCACAGCTCCGCTGCAGCTCTGAACTTGACAAGTTCTGCTATCCCAACCAGTGCTGCAGGTGCAACAGTGATGTCTGCCATATTCTTGATGTGGCAGAGCTTGCTTTGGACAAGGATGACGCATGACACTGCTGGGGACATATGCCTGGACTTCTACTGCTGCCATGCAGCATCCAGCTTTGCATCACCATTCCAGTAAGCACTGCGCTGCGCAGTACTTGTAAAGTGCATTCTCTGCTGCTTGACGCTTCTGTCTCAGAGGTGTTGAGTCGTCCGGCTTTCCGCCAGATGCCACGAACAAGCAAGAGTTGTTGGATGCTGGCCTTGAACCGTTGCATGCGTTGTGGTTTTCCTTCTCTGATTGAAGATTCCATTCCCAGCACGAGGCATACTTCAGCGGAGAACTGTATCGCCTGGGCCTTCCACCTGATGGTGTGGAGTACATATCCATAGGCCGAGCCAACAAAAATTGCTGGCGAGATGCCATTGCACAAGCCATGAGAGTTGGACATGAGATATTCAGTCTGCCCCATATACTGCGTGGTCCAGGATACAAATTTACTCCAGATGAAGCTATCTTGGTGGAGCATGCCATCGAGAAGCACCTTGAAGAGGAGGATGCGCATGATCCGGCAAGCCCGAGAAATTCTCCGAGCAATTTCGAGCACAGCCCCGCACGAGTGGGACCTCTGAGTAAGCGAGCGGTGACACGCAGCGTGGGCGAGGCGGAGATAATGGAGCTGCAGGCGATGACTGGAGAATGGAGTGACAGCTCGGATGGAGAGGATTCAGATCCTGGCGGCTTTTGGGTGCAGCTCCTTGCCAGTGTTGCTTGTCCTTACGCAGGGGATGGTTTGGTTCATTGCGTGCTTTGAGAGCCGCTTCAGGGAGACTGTTGCATTCATGCTTCTCAATGTCGTGAGGTCCTGTGTGGAACTCCGTTTGTCTGTTGTGATGCATCGGTGGATCCCCAAACCCTCTTCCGGCACGACCTCTTGGAAGAAGAGCTGGACCTGGACCGTTTCCCGAGCTCGGGCCTTGTGTAGCCTGCTCAGAGTGAGGTTTGCAAATGTTTGCAGTATTTCATGCTCAGCAAGGTGCGCAATGCACGCTCAACATGAGACTGCAGGTTTGTTGTTTTGAAGATGGAGCCTGTGGCTGTGGCTTTTGCGAGTGCGAAGGTGTTACCAGGCGAGTGTTGTGCGGGTGCTTAGCTAAAGCTTGCGCATGCTCATTGGCAGGTCTCTTTCGCGGGACACATGAGATCAGGGTCACGAGATGCAAAAGCAGCCCACAGACAATCGTTTGGTCGAACTTTCACGTTGATTCCGGAATGTTCTGGCAGCGAGCGGTGCTGCTTCATCCTCAGCTGTGTTTATGCAGGACGTCAGGAAACTCTGGCAGATTGTCATGTGGAATCGAGGTCATTCTTCGTGCTGCTCGCCACGCTGGTGGTCTGGTTTGGCCTCTACTTTCCCTTCTATCGTCTCTCGATGAGTGTGGGCTCCTACAATGTGACGAGTGATTTGGCTGTTGGCATGTCAAACTTCGCTGGCCTCTTCATTGCCCCTCCGCTGTAGTAGCAGAATCTTTCCAGCACGTACAGAATTATCAGAATTATCTGGCATCCAAACCTCTTGATGCTCCCAAGGCTCTTGCCAACTGTCACCCGGCTCGCGTGTGAGGGCTGTTCTTGCAGCACGAGGGTGGTGGTTGGTTGGGATAGAGCGCAGCAGGTGGGATCTCCATCATCATCCCTAAGCTCACAGCGTATATGGGTTTCTGGCATCAATCGGAACAGCACCTCACAGATCTAGCAGTTCTGATACCGCCGCGCGGCAAGAAGTGCTAAGAGGGGGTTCCGAGCTGTGTGCCTCTTGTCTTCTTGGTTCAGAACTGAGGTGTGTGGCTGTGAATTGTCTCATGGCCGCTTGACAACGCCAGCAAATGTGTGCTTGGTAAGATGTGCCTGTTTGAATCTTGTGCTTCTTCTTTCTCAAGCGTCCCTAGACATCCGCAGACCTTCAGCTTGCCCTGCAGACTTTTTCCGTGCAGTTCATGTTTGGCCGGTTGCGGACCTGGTTTCGATTTTGTCCGCCAATCTAATCAAATTCCTGCGCTTTTACCCTCAAGTCTCCGAGTTTTGGGTCTGACGGCAGGTGGACTAAGTGCAAGACCTGAATACGACTTTGCCTAGCATGGCCAAGAAGAAGAACGCGAGAACTCCTTGTGCAATCATTTTGAGAAGTGATACCAGTACTGTGTTGCAAAGGCTGATGCCAGTGGGAGGGAAGACGGCGTGGGGAAGGGTGCCGGGAGGTGGGCTGGCAGGGTCCTTTTGTGCATTGGGTTGGCAGGAACGCAAGGTAAATGTTTAACTAGCGGCGGGGGCTCGACAAGCAACCTTCGTTTTCTTGCACGTTGCAACCTGGATTCTTTGGGCCAGAAGTTCTGCGTAGAGTCCAGGGCTTGCAGGCTCGACTGGACTGGCCAGGTTTCACTGAACGCCGGCCCGCTCAAGCGGCGCTCGTGGGATATGTTTCGGGTTCCGTGTAATACACATCACAACAGTTTTTGCAGACGTGTCATACGAGAGGCATACAGCCCGGCAGAATCATCAGAGCTGTTGTCACTTTGAGAGACTATGGTAGCTTTTGCGCACAGGGGGCGTGTTCGTCTTACATGTGTGAGAGACATGCGGCAAAAGCGCTCTCAGGACTTCTTTGTGCGACCCTTGGTATTGGATTCGCAAGTGTGCATCATGCCCGACTGATCCTTCATATCTGGCATTCTGAATAAGGTCACTAGCTATAGCTCTGTCCAGCAACTCTCCGACAATCTGACGCGCAGCATCAAACTTGAGATTGTGACTTCGGCCAGCAGTTTTGATCTCCCGCCGATCAGGGCCTGAAGTCACTGGGCGGGGGGAAGCCCGGAAGTCATCCTTCGGCCTCAAATGCTTGCCATGTTAGTCGCTCAGTGAATCAAGTTTTAATGCAGACTTTTCCAAGGTACAGGATGCTTGGCAGGAGAGAAGGTGACCGCGTGGGGGGGTGGGGGGCAGTTCAAGCTCACAGTGTCTGGCGCTGTGTTCTATTGTGAAAGGTGCCTGTTGGTGTCATGAAGCTGCTAAGGACAACTTGGTGTACCTTCTGTTTCCCAGTTATGTGCTACTGCCTTACCTCGTCGAGCCCGTACCTTGGCTGCACGTCGATTCTGCTTCTCACGCGCTTTGTCCGGGGTGATGCCAGAGCCAGAGCTTCGAATCAACGCAGGTGGCCACCATAGCTTTTTCGTTCTATGTTGCGATTCTACGCATCAAGTGTGAATCTCGGCAGCACGGGCAGAGTAGCTAAGACGAGCTGTGATGTAGCACTTGTCTGGCTTTGTCCTTGTGCTCAGCGACCTTGGCCGAGGACAACCGTATCACGCCTGGTCAGGCGGAGATTGCGATGATGGCTCCAGAGACAGCTGCCGGTCCAATTTTTTTTTTGGGAAGGTGGGGAAAGAATATGTAAGGAGTTTATTGAACTGCCTTTGGATATGATGTGGCGGTGCTGCGACAGTTGACAGCTTTCTTGCTGTTCGGGGTTTGGAACTTGTGGAGCCTTCTATGCAGCTTTGCGCCAGACGGAATAGCATTTAAGGATCTGAAAGTTCCGCTTGCAGACTTGCACCTTGGATCCCAACAATCGATAGTCAGAAAGCACGTCCTTTGCAGAGTCGCCGCGATTGTTCAGTGAGGGAAGGATTTCCTTTGAAATGTCCAGGATATGCACGACATCGACCATCATCTCAACATTCCTCCTAGGGCCGAGCATGTACCACAGACCTTGGTCTGATTTAAAGTCAATGGTAGATGAGGTTTTTTGCAATTACATGGCCATGAAAAATATTGCCCCTCCCAGGATTTTTTTTTTTGCTCATGGTTGTCTTCTGCGCGGTGGCATCTGGGCGAGACCAGAAGCAGCTTCAGGGCCAGGCGAGTCTACCTTGAACAGAAACAAGAGCCAAGGCTTACGCGCAATATCGTGTCCGAGTTCTGCGCTGGGACTCGGCGTGCTTTCAAGGCACCAAAAGCTTGCATGCCGCTGAGCCGCACAATAGCGGAAGTGGGTTCAACATAGCTTCAGAATCTAGTCAGAATATTCATGGACCGGTCCATTGAACCCTTTCTGAGGCCTGCCAATCTGCATACTGGTGTTTCCCCTTGGGCCTCCTTGCCGCAGCCTGGGAGCGCGAATGGAAACGAGTCCCATCCACTGACGTGGTCACCGGTTGGCACCTTTGCCTGGCATGGTCCAGTCATGTCCAGTCTTCTGAACTCCATGACTTGGACATTTTGGATTCCCCAGGCACGGATTCACGGTGAATCTTGCCTGCATCCGCTGCCGGAAGAGCGCCAGTCTTAACTGCTGATAATTGTTGATGGTGTGCGGATGAACCCAGGCATTGCATGATGCACTTCATATTCTTGCGCTTTGTGTTGCCAGGCACCGTGTGCTTAGATTCGCATGTCGCCATTGAAAGGTTGATGCTGTTGAAAGAGCAGTCTGACGCCTGCCAAGCCTGCAGGTTTGGAGCCAGAAGTTCCCAGCAGCCAGCTGTCCTATTCACAGGCCAGGGCGCAAGATCTGCTCCCAACCAATCTTTTGCAAGTTGTGGCGGCAAGGCCCTCAGCCAACTGGGTGGGAGCCTCAGGTCTTTGGATGAACCACACATGTACTTGGGGATCACTGAGTTTGAGTGCCTGATCCATGACTTCTGGGCATCCTTAATACCAGGACTGCTATCCCATGTCCCTTTTGCGGCTTTCCCGAAGCAAGGTGGCAAAGCCGGATTGGCCGACTACTTGAACACCAATCCTATAGAGGTGGATGTTCGCATTAAGATGCGACCTCTGCGATTGAGACGAGACATGCGCAGGTGCTGAAGAGCCTCAACACGCCACATCGACTGATCTACTACCGTCCGGACAAGGAATACCTGCTGCTCATCAAAATGTGAGTTAGCTGTTACCCTTAATGCCACGTAAGCTGAAGTATGTGGTCTGAGGCAACGTCGGGCTTCCAAGTTCACTCCAGGCCATAAGAAAAGAGGGCCAACACAACTGCAAAGCTCAAAGCCTAAAGGCGGAAAACCCGCGGCCTGCTTAACTGCAGGCGACACCGGCTTCATGATGAGCATGCTGACGCATATGCAAAAAGACGCAACCTCTGTTGTGCCGCGCTCAGTGTGGCGGCACGCCCTCTGTTGTGCCGCGCTCAGTGTGCCGCCGCCATGTGCCGCCACAGATCGAGCTCATGTGAAGCAGCAGGGGAAGGAGGGGACCTGTGCCGCGTGCTACCTCGGGGTCGCAGTCAGGTCTCAGAGATGGTGACATCTGTTGGGCGCCCGCTTGACCAACTGGCAGCAGCTTGGCACAGCTCGGCACAGCTTGGGGATGCGTAGGCAGCTTGCATCGCGCTGGGACCCTGCTTGCTGAAGGCGCATGGAGCTGACCTGTCGAGGACCGGAAGTCCTGCAACTTTTCTTGCCCAAAGCTGTTAGCATGAAACAGATCCATGTGGCAGAAGGCGGGCGGCCTACTTTCAGCATTTCCAGCATTTCCAGCGTGCCAGATCTGGCTCTGAGTCTGAGACGGTTTCTGGAGAAAGCCACTAAAAGAGAGTCCCAGAAAGGCAGACCAAAGTAGACTCCACAAGAGAGTCCGTTTGCTCGAGGGGCTTGCGCACATTCCTGCCAGATCGCATTGCTTGCGAAGATCCCTTCCCATGCTTCAGAAAAGATCCGAAGAACGGCCTTCCACGCGTTTCTGTTTCAGAGATCCGTAAGGGATCACCTTTCCCAGGGTGAGAGCTTTTGTTCACCTTCCCAGGCTGGGACTCCTCCTTCAGCTTCGATCGCTGTTGCAGCTTGACAAGCGTGAAGCGCTATGCGTCCACCTGGCGAGTTGCTTCAGCAACTGAATTCACTTGCCGAAGACCTCATGAGATGGAATGGGCGCTGTGGCAATACTTCAATTTGCACTGCCACAGCTGATAGCAATGCAGGATGCTGTATAGTCCTTTTTAGGCAACGAGCTTGTAAGCATGATTTCCTGCCAGAAACGCAAACTCACAGGGAGCCTGTGGAACTGGCTTGTGGCAACACCGTTTCAACCCACCCCTCTGGCAAGCACCAGTTTTTGAGAGTGGAAGAATCAATGAAGATCAAGCCGTGCAGAACGTGCATTGTGCGTCTCATGGCAGGGACTTCAGATTTGATCCGCCTGCAAAGTCGCACTACGAGCTGTCCTCTGCTCAGCCAAATCGACAAGCCGGAGCTGAAAGCATGAACGCCGTGCCTGGGGAGCGAATGCTTGGCTAAACCATGCGAAGAGGCTTCATCTCGAACGTGACAACAAGCCCAGACTGGGACCTGTGCAGGCGCCCGATGTTTTCAGAAATCTTGTCTCAAGGCTTTTAGAGTAGGCAGAAGCAGGTTGAGGAAAGCAACTGTGCTAGTAGAGCGCTCAGGATGATGAGGCCCTTCTGCTCTATGGCCTTGTTCGAGCATTGCGTGAGGGCCCTGAGGTGGCTTTGGCCGGGAAGTGCGGATGCCGTCTTTTGACGAGTTGTGCAAAGGCCCAAGAACCATCGTTGAGCAGGTTCCCCGGCGCTGGAGTTTCGTCTGATGCGGGCGAGGGGGTATTGCAAGGTTTGGCACCTCCAATGGCTTCAGTGCGCTGAACTGGATGCTGCTGCCTCTCCTTTCTTCTGGGATCCCAAACCGCTTTTGCTGAACTTCGTTTTGACATTCTTGCAGATGCACAGAAGCTGAGGCATGCGATTTCTGACTGTCCTGATGCACGTGTCTTCAGCCTCATCCCACAGCATTGCGGTCCTTTATGTCTTTGCTACCTGCTTGGATGCATGACGAGGTTATGACATCTTGCCGTACCCGGCAGCACGGGCACTGGAGGACAATAACCGCAATTGGCATCTTGATGGGGGAAGTTCAGGGTTGTGAGGACTCCGATCCGCGCTTCATGTTCCACCAGAAGAGTCAGCCCCTGTGCAACTCTGCAGTTATCTGCAGTTCACTGTTGTAGAAGCTTGCTCTATTTGTTTGGGGATGTCTGGTGAGGATTCTTGGCGTGGTTGCA
Source organism: Symbiodinium pilosum (assembly GCA_905231905.1). Taxonomy (NCBI): domain Eukaryota; class Dinophyceae; order Suessiales; family Symbiodiniaceae; genus Symbiodinium; species Symbiodinium pilosum. The sequence continues at coordinate 22,957 of CAJNIZ010022692.1, forward strand.
GAACTATGCCATGTGGAGGTCAGGCGGACTTTGAGCCTGCAGATGTGGATGGGCGGCCAGTTGATGTTGCCTTCTTCGACGCCGGTCACCTCATCGAGCGGCTGTGTTGCAGAGAGATGCAAATGGAAAAGAAGCGACGGCGAAATTGGAAACTGCAGGTACAGCCTCAAAGCTTTCGAGCGGTTGCGACCGTCACTGGCTGCGAATGCGATTGTCGCGGTCCACGACACGGGCCTACATGTCTGGCCCTCTTCCCCGGCGAGCCTCAGAAGCTGAACATTCCATTTCGGGGCTTGTCTGCAAGGTCCGCGACTTCGGCTCTGGTGCACCGCCAGAGGCGTGCCATGGGGTAGTTGAGCGAAGATCAAAACTCCCGAAACGGAAGCCCCAAAGCAAGTGGCTGTATTGATGTTGCCACAAGTGAAAAGTGTGGGGTTCGTAAGCTACCATAAGCAAAACACAGGCACTTGTCGCATCGTAAATGCTGTTAGCTCTTGTTTCCAGGGTTTTGGATGACTCCTGCTGAGAAGAAATAGTTCGTGGTTATCCCTACGTTGCCAGCTTGTGAAAGTGTGCTGCCGTAAGCTAAACCACCGGTTTCATAAGCCACCGCAAGCAGAATTGATACGGCACAAGAACCCCTGCTGGATTGGTGGCAGAAAGGAGCTGTGCATTTGGTGCGCAATGGTGTGCCAGGAGGAGGGTCAGCCCTTCAGCGAGGCGAGCTGCGCACTGCGCGCAGGGGGCCCTGCCCGCTGCACGGGGCCTAGCGGGCCTAGCGGCACAGTACCGGATCATGCCAGATGCCATTTGCTGCTTGGCCTGCAGCTTTTCCTTCCATCCACAAAGCAGCCAAGCAGGATCTCTAAATAGAGTAAGATACTATGATCCTTTTGGGCTTTAGCTTTCCACGTATTCTTACTTGGGTTGAACCAACAAGATCATCCACCTGTGCAGTCAACACATGTACTGCGAATGGTTCATCTCAGGCGGTGCACTAAGACAGACCTGTGGTTGTTTGGGGGTTGGGTAGTACATTGGGGATGTATGGGAATAATGGAAAGAAAATGGAAACTAAATTGATTATAGGGATTATGTAGGGCTTATATATAGGGATTGTAGGCTAAAGAGAGTTTGAGCTCCATGTCTGGCCTCCATGGTCCAGCGCTGGTGGGTACTGGCACCCATGGCTCTGCTCCTGTGGAAGGGGCTTGAGATGCTTTGCTTTCATTCGCAAGCTTTTGGTACTGTACTGGAAAGTTGTGGGCGCAAACATACCTCAAGTTCTTCCCACGAAGTGTTGTACATGTATGTTTGCAATTCAGGCGGGGATCTTGCCGAAGCTTTGCTTCCGTAGCTCGCTGCCTGGCCAGCAAATTCTTCAAGCAGAATCTCCGGTTGTCATTGTTGGTAAGGGCCGCCCAAAGATGCCTCAATGAGGCGAGGCGTAAGCCACAGGATCGTATTTGGCATCCAAGGCCAAAAAGCGCAAGGCGCTGAATCGAGGTCCGAGTGCCGTGCCATTGCTGCTGCTCCTGCTGCTGCCACTACTCTTGACACTACTCATCGGAACACACAGCACACGCAAGCTGCCATGACTTGGCAAACCCTTTTGCGCATCTTCAGCCGGCCAACTGTGCAGGCGCAAGTGCTTTGCTCCTCTCAGATTCTCAGTGGTGGCGCAGCAGCTGGAAAAAGTGGCGAATGCCACAGGAGAAGGCAGCAAGGCCCAAAAGGTTGCTCTTTTGACGAGACTCGGCTGCCTTGAGTCTCTGCTGTTGCAGACGGGCTTGCAGAACATGCGATTCTCAGGGAACTTTTCGATGCGTCCCTGGAAGACGTGAAGGTGCTCTTGAAACTGTTGACTCGCTGGGGCCTTCGTCGCACTGTACAGCTGCGAGTGCTCCGGCGTATTTAGCAGCTTCAGGTGTCTCATGTCCCAGGGTGGTCCGGGTAGATTCCGCGTAGATGCCGTTGTCTTCAGTTCAGGTTGGTGCTGCTGTGCTTCAAGCGGCGGCTGCCGACATGAATCTCTCGGCAAAGTCACCCGAGGACTGTGACCTCAGCTCCCCGTTGCATGCTGCATCATGCTGCAGCATGCTGCAATGCCGTTGCATGTTTGTTCGGCCATGGCCAGACCAAATTGGCAAGCTGGATCGCTGCTGGGACAGTGTCGGACGTCGGGGAGGGCTGGCAGAGGCTGGCGCCTGGATGGGATGTTGCAGCACAGGTCCCTGCAGCCTCACATGCGGTAGGCTCCTCGAAGAAGATTCGAAGAACAAGAAGAAGTTCGAGGATTTTACTGTACAGAAGGTTTGGGACGAAGCTCATCGGCAATTGGGACTCACAGCTTGCTTGCCTGTGTGCAGCGCGCGCTTATCATGCTTTATGCTGTGAGCTGCGTAAGGAGTTGTTGAAGTTCAACAAAATTGAAGACAAGGCCAAGCAAGCTTGCAGGGCGGAAGAGGATATATAGAGGGGGGAGAGTGGAGAGCCCTTCGCATTCGAGCAGGGTGCCGTGTCCCAGCGAGCAACGCTGGCTGCCAGACTGGCAAATGGCTGCGGCCGCAACTGCCCAGCAGGTGCAAAGTACATCTGCCGCTTGATGCAGCCTGGCGATGTGAAAGCTGAAGCAGCTCATAGGTTTGTATGGCCTCGCTGTTTGCGGTTGACGCCTGAGGTTGGGGCAGAGCTTGGCCATCGGAGCCTCAGAGAAGACTCTGGCTTTGGCCTTCAGACCTCGAATACCAAATGGTGAAAAGCTGCTGGAATTTCAGCACAATTCAGCCTCCCATTCCGAATCATGTTGTTTGGAGTTTCTGCGGACCATACGCAGCATGCAGCACTGCCTCAGACCTTTCGCGCTGGAACTAGCTTGCTCGCCACTCAAATCCTAGGAATGTAATTTTTGTCTTAGTTCCTCTCCACCCTTTCTGGTAACGAAAGGTCGTTGCTCTCCACAGACCTTCCGATTCGCTTTCCTTCTTGCCGTGGAATTGGAATGCATTTTCTAGTGAGTGCTCCTTTCTTCCAGCTGCTCGGTCAGCGCATGTCACGTCCAGTTTCTATTGAGGAGATGCTGGAAGTGAACCCGGACATTGACGCAGTCATAGATGACCTCACATCCCGCAGCGCTGCGGGAGCTTCCAAAGCATCTCGCGCAAGGGCAAACGGCGTGCGCCTCTGGCTTCCCATCTCACCCTCAACTGCAAAACCAGCTGCATCCCCAGCTGATGAAATGTCACTGCATATTGACAGTTGTTCATGTTGTCCCCCGTCCAACTGGGTCTAGTCACTGAGGCAAAGAGTGTCAGCGAGGTGCTCGAGAGGACAAAGACAGGGTGGCCGGGCTGCATGCCAGAAGGCAGTGCCTGTGAGCTTTTGCGGGCCGCAAGCAAGTTAAGGAACAGGCAGCTTTCTGGCTGGAGAGCCGAATGGAAGTACGATGGCGAAAGGTTGCAGATCCATGCAGAAAAACTCTCAAAGAAGAAGATCCGCTACCAGTTATTTTCCAGAGACATTGTCGCACATCAGGGCTTCGTCGTTTGTAGCTGCAGCAACCTATCACTCGCCTGGGCGGGGGTCCAGAGTAATGTTAAATAGGGCGCGAGCTACGGAAAACCCATAGCGGCAAAGGCGCAACACCTGGGCGTAGCAAAGAAGGCACAAGGTCATCACTTGGCAGCACTGATGTACAGAAGCTAGTCCTTCAGAGAACCACATAGATGAAAGGGATGTAGCAGCTAGCCACCCGGGCTTGAAAGCTTGACATTTGCGTGGCAAGGAAATCTGAAGAATGTCACTTCGCGCTTCCCAGAGATCCAGGATGCCCTGCGTAACTGCGCTTTCAAAACGAGCATCATCCTGGATGCGGAGGTTGCTGCGGTTGATGGTGTTCCTAGTCTGAGCTTAGAAGTATGGGCCCCTGATATGGGCCCTTAAGCCACATATGGTATATAGTAGGTGTACAAGGATCCCAGACCTAATGGCCCTTACTAGGGGCCCATGGTTTCAACTTGAAAGCTAGGCTGCATTCCAGGGTTTGTGCATGTCCAGCCAATCTATGACACTGCTTGCCTAGGACAGGATTCTTCCATTTCAGATCCTGGCAAGGCGACCGCGGGAAGCAAGCAAGGACAGCAAGGACTCGAAGCGCTCGGACACCTGGCGAAGGGTTGGACTGCGCAGCGCTGGGCTCTCCGTGCGTGTGCCTTTTTTTGGGTGACGGGATCTTGTCAATATGGATAGACGCTGACTTCAATGTTCCACGGACGGAAGAGTTCCTGAGTCGGGCTTTTGAATCCTCCACAGGACTTGCTTTCGCTACGTCGCTGGAAGCCGCTGTACATCCACTAGGGCATTCTTTCCACTTCCATACTTGATCACTTTCGTGCGTGCATCTGGTTGTGTGTGGAGATAGCTTCCCCCGTGAGCCAAGCTAAGATCCCTTCTTCAAGGATTCGAACTTTGTCATGTTACCATGCAGCGCGATTTTGTGTTTAGCATTCTTGCCCATCTTCTGCCCGCGATCTTTCACAAAATGTTCATCTCACCTTGTCTTGGAGAGCTCTTCGGCAGCTTTATATCTGCAAGCGTGCAAAGTCTAAGGACGTTGCCTTCTTCGCTTTCGATTGTTTGTTCCTAGATGGCCAGTCGCTGATTCGCAAGCCACTCTCGGAGAGACTGGAAATATTGTGTCGTGGCTGCAGGGGCTTTGCTTAGAGATGCAGCTACGCTACCTCTTTACCCCTGGCGTGCACAACCTGGTGTCACCTAAGGCCAACAATCCCGCCTAGCAACGTGAGGGCAAGAGATTCGCAAAATGGTAGTATCAATCACCATAACGTACTCAAGATGCCCTCAGCCTCTGAATCGAATGCTTCATGGGAACTTGTGTGAGGCAGAAGGCGGCAAAGTCCGCCAAGCCGAGCCGCTTGAAGTTGGCCGAGGGCCGAAGCTTTGAAAGCGAGCAAGAGCTGCAGCTGCTGGGATGATTTGCGCTCAATATTGTGAATGGTGAAGTTTGTAAATAGGTTTCTTGCAGCAAAATGAGGAGGCGGTGGAGGAGGAGCAAAGGGGAGGAATGTCCAGTGTTCTAAGCTGCAAACGCTCGGGTGCAGAAAACCGGCTCGCATGTACGATGCGTTGTCAGCTCCTTGCAAGTCCTTGCAGTTTGAGCGGGCCAAGGAACGTCCTTGATGAGGCGATCATGTCTTCTACAGAGGGGCTGATCCTGAAGCAGCTGGACGGAGTGTACCAGACCCTCAGCTGGATTAGCCTGCAAACTGCAAAGCCAAACTTTCTCACATCGATCCAGCTGGCAATTTGGGTTTATGTGTGGATTTGGTTCGGTTGCCAATTAGGCAGCTTCACAATCCGTAGTCACATCGTTCTTGCAATGACCGGGCCTGACGGTCTGAGAGCCTGATAGTCAAGGGGGGGTACAAACAGGCGCGGGGTGAGTTTGGAATGCACAGGGCCAACCGACACAGCCTTCGGATCCCGAAATGGCTCCCGGTAGACCCAGGCGATTTGTCCGTCATGTCGGCATTTCAAGGATTGGCTTAGAGAATTTGATTGGGAAACGTGTTGCACGGTCCCTGAAGAGTCCTGGTTGCTAATATTTCTAGTGGAGCATCATGGAGTGTGCGGCCGCGGTCAAGACTGAATAAGGCCAGGAATCAGAACTTCCAAATGGCTGAAGCTGAAAAAGGCCAGGTCCTGTTGTTGTACCTTTGCCGAAGTAGACGTTAGATGCGGAGCGCACCAAGAACAGGACTACCTGGACAGCGCGCTGAGCTCCTCGGTGCTCAATATTTCAAGTGTGCAGTCAGGCGTGTCTCATCCTGTAGACAACGGAGGAGTCACAGAGCGATCTCTAACAAAGGTGACTCCATCGATGCTGTGGTGGTTGCAGCGAAGCGAGGAGTTGGAAGAAGAAGCAGCGTTTATGGATCCTACTTGCTGGCCGTGAGGCTTGAAACCTGCTCTGTAGACAAACCGTGATTCTTGCCACTTTTGCTTGGTCTCTCACTTGTCATGTATTGTCAGCTCCGCAGGGTTGCCGACAAGCGTCGTAAAGCCAGATTCCAGACTTTGTGCGCCGTTGGCACGGGCCTCACAGATCAGGACCAGGTTGAGAATCCTTTTGGACTCCCATGACTCCCTAGTTTCTTCAAGCAAGTCCAGGAGCTTGAGGAATATTACGACCTCTGCCAACCCTTAGTGGCCGACGATGGCTCAGTGCCTGCCTGTTTGCAGACATTCTTGGCCGGGGCCATGCTTACAGAGTGATGGCCCTAGATGTGTTCTGTGCATAGCTGCATAGACACCAAGCATCATGCGCTGGATGGGGCTGAGGTGGCAGTGGATCTCCGACATTTCCAAAGCGCCTGTGATGGAGCCTTTTTACGTAATCCAGCGAGAATTCTGTCCTGCATGCTTTGAACAGTTGAACCTGACACTTTGGAGGATGCAGCTGCTCTAACCTGGCAGTGTTGTCTAAGGAGATTACTGGGGCTGACATCACCATCTCCCGATTGCACTCCTGTGCTGCCGGACGACTGCGGGGTGTTGGAGCGGCGGACAAGGAGAGGGGGGCAGCGAGGATAACTTACGAAACATTGCACAAACTCCAGAAACACGATCAGCAGTACCGAAGTACTCAAGCAAAAAACAGAAGGGGTTCGATGAAGACAGCCAACCGCTTCATCAGGGGATGACATGTGAGGGACATTATATCAGCACCTTCCCCTCTCATCATGCTGTAAAAGTCCCAAGGACATTTTGTTTAAAAGGTAAATCTCGCATTCATCATCAATGAAGCGGAGAGCCTCAGTCTCAAGGAGATTTTCTCAATACCTGCCCCTATTATCATCCAATGATTTGGACATGCACAGACTTAGGACGATTGATGTTCGGCGCAGCATTGCAAAGCCAACCCTTTTCATCATGCAGTGACATGGAGAGGCACATCCTCAGGCATGTGTCAGAACCTACCTCCCTCATTACGCGATGAACTTGGATTGGGGCTCCCGGATCCCTTTCCTGAGAATGCCTCTCCTGTTTCCATCAGTCGCGCTCGATTAGGACTCCTGGCGATTTGAGTGTGTTGGATTGCAGGACAGCGGCCTGGCTCTGCGTTTTCCTCGCGTCTTGCGATTACGGGACCCAGATGACAAAAGTCCTGCGTCGCTTGTCTTTTCTCAGTGAAGCCAGCCCTGGCAGGCAGGCAGGCAGGAAAGAAAGATGCAGGTGCTCATGTTCCCAGGCAAGCAACGACTGCAGAGCAAGTCCTCGACATGTACAATAAGCAGCCAGCCAGCGCGGAGCTGCCAACACAGCGGCGTACGGGTGCAAAAACGACCGTTGTGCTTTGTGCATCATGCATCTGGGCCTGGACTAAATTTTGTTCCAATATGTTGCTACGGCCATAAAGAGGCTGGTTTCCTGAATCCACTTCACCTCCCATTACGCCAATTCCCCAGCAACGATGCATGAGGCCAACGAGGCTTTTGGGATTCATCATGATGAGGGAACTTGTCGGAACGCATAAGCATCATACTTGTCTGAAGAACTGGTCGATCCTTCAGTTCATTCGCTCTTGCTATGGAGGTCCTCTACAGAACTATTGTGAGGAAGCCCGCATTCGCCCTCGCCTAGGGCCTAGGGCCCAACTCTGACCTATGTGTCTTGCTGAGGCTACCGATTCCGTGACTGCCAAGGCACGGTGCTTTCCGTTCAACGAGCCTACTTACTACTTTGGGGTTCCTTGAGGACTGGAACTGCGCAGCTCTGCCCGCCAGGAGAGGCCGACGCGCAAGGCTTTTGTGTGGGCCGTGCTCATCGACCATCAGAAAGGCACGAGAGTAGAAGCAAAGCAGCAAGCATGGGCTGCTGTTGCAACGCGTGGTTGACAGGCAGTTTGTCGCTGAGGCCAAAATTGTGTAGCTCTGCGCTAGTAACGCTAGTAGCTGCTCTCAACTTGTGGACTTGTGGAGCACATGCGCTGTCAGGTGCTGAAGAGGTGGCCAGACTTCAGGCCCCTCCACATACATTCCAGACGGGTCTTTCGGCACGGCCTGACATTGCTGGAAACTCAGCTTTTGTTGACGGGCTCTAGAGCTCCCAGGCAGGCCCTAGAGAGGAGAATCAGCGTTATCGTTGATGTATACAAGGTTGATGCTGTGCTTTGGTTCAAGGATCGAACTTGCCTTCTGTTTCTGCTGTCTTGCTTCCTTGCTTCAGGCTGCAGCGTGGTGACCTCCTAGGGCCTGTCAGACTGGCGTACTTAGACTGCGCTGTGAAAGTTTTGTGCGTTCCAGAGGAAGGCTCTTGACAGGGGGGGCATCATTCAAACAAGGATTGGATGTTTGGAGTCATGGTAGAACGCCTACACTGAACCTTGCCAGGACAACCCAGATGGAACCTTCTGAGCCCTACTGGATGCAGGCAGAAACAGTACCGAACTGCCTCGTATTTGGCGAGGATGGCAGATCCCAGCTGCCGCCGTGGTTGCTCTATCTTACCTGTCGCATGTTTTTTTTGGCAATCGCTCCACAATTTGTGGCTTCAAACGTGGGGTAGGGTGTGTCTTAATGCACTGCATGTAACGCTGACAACCCTTTGGCAAGCAGGGCCTGAAATACGTCCCGAGCCGTGGGCTTCACCTTCAGAGCATGTCATTTGTGGCAAAGGCAGCACATGACAGGGTCACTGGCAGAGGAACAGCACAAGCACATTTGTAGAGCCCACATCCTTGCGATGAGCTGTGGCGGCGAGCCCTGACATGCACGCATTCTGGAGCTTCGGTTTCTCAAGCGGGGAAGACACCGCTTCAAACTTGGAGTCGAAGACCGAAGATGTTGTCACCCAAAAAGGCTATGAGACGCCTCCAACTTTGGGTTCTCTGCCTTGGCAGAAGGGCCGCAGTTGGGCAAGCAGCGTTCTCGAGACCTTCCGGGTGGACACCCGAGGTCCGAAGTCACCCAGTGAGGACGACTTGAGCTGCGAGAGCTCAAGTCTTGAGGCCTTTCGCAGTCTAACGCGCCGGGCTCATCAACTGCTGGCCCGACAACACCACAGGGCTTTAGTAAGCCGAAGAGCGGCAGCCCATGAGAATTCCTACGCCACCGAAAGGCTTAGTCTTGCACTCGCAGAAGCAGAAGAGCTGGAAGAGGTTTTGAAGCAGCACAGTCGAGCTGTTGGGGGGGAGGACCATGGCAGCCCTTCGGACGCCTTGTGCGATGCTGAAAGGCTCACCATGTCTGGCTGGTCAACTTCTGCAGGGTCATCAACGAAACCAAGTGAGCTGCTCTGCAGATGGGAATCCGAAGATGCAGAGGCACGACAGGAACTGGAGTCTCTCCGCGCAGTGATGTCGCAGACAGCTGGTGAACTCCGGTCTGGCTTGCTCCGCCTATCCTTTTCCTCGCCAGAGCAGGGTGACTTGGATGCGGCTGCGGGCAATGCTAGCTTGTGCCAGGTCTTATCAGCTGCCCTTCCGCAGCTTGTTCAAAGCTGCGCCGATGCAATGGAAGTAGGCAGCAGTGAAGATGATTGGGCAGGAGCCGAGGCCAGTTTGTTTGAAGCCTTGGCACAAGTGACGTCGGCGACTTGCGACTCCCCGTCGGACCTGGACTTCCAATTGCAAGAAGATGCGTTTCCTCACGCAAACGTTAGCACCACCCCCGAGGAGCAGCGCGATCAGGCAGCGCTGCAGAAATTACTGAAGAAGCTCGAGGCTCTCAGTCAGCGTCTCGAGCTCGAGGCCGCGGAGGACTCTCATTTGAGAGGCCGGGTTGTCAGTGGGCCTGGAGGGCCTGCAGAGGTGCGCCATCCGCGGCTCTCGGAGCTTGAGGCCCAGGTGCAACGTTTGGTGGCCGAGAACCAGGCATTGGAGGAGCAGTTAGCTCCTCAAACAAGACGCCCTGATCCTCAGCAGCCTTTACTGCCCCAGCCACTGGAACGCCCAGTACCTGGCCGCGACACAGGCAGGGTTGTGGGATGTTGTGGGAAGCGTTGAAGCTTGCAGCCTTGCAGCGTCCAGGACGCAGGCTGACTCCGGGAGCAGCTTGGCTTGCAGACAGGATCCGTGTTTTTGGTCTGCCTTGGTGGGGAACCTGGAACAGCTTGAGGAACGAGTCGCCCTGAGCAACAATGTCCGGCAAAGAGGTGCGAGATGTCCGCCATCGTTTCTCTTTGCGTCTATCTCAATTCTCAATCGCTCTTTCTCTGCACTTTACATCTCTCCCTCTCCCTGAGATTCCCTCAGATTCCCGCAGCATGCAGAGTGTTTTTGTCACTTGGCACCTGGCAGGTCAAAGGCACAACTCTGCAACGTGTAGACCTCGGGCCTCCCGAGTCAGTCCCGGAGGACCAGCATGTTGTGAAAAAGTCCACAGCATGGATCTGAGGGAATTCTGACGCAGAATGACAAATCAGAGCCATATCATATCGTATGAGACACTGATTGAGACGTACATGCATTGCTTCCACAAAGTCCTGGAGCTCCAAGGCTTGGCTCCGACAGGGTGGGAAACAGCTTCCGGCCAACAAGGCCACGCAAATGGCCACGCAAATCTGGGACAGAGGGAAATGCGGCATTTTAGCACGCTGCCGTCTGGCGAACCAATGCATCTGGATATCTCTCTCTCTCTCTTCTCTCTTTTCTCGCGGCAGGCAGGTGATACATCACTTGCGTGCCGAGCTCGCAGATGCCTATGAGGCCATGCTTGATACGTACTGTGTTTGATGTTCGCAAAGCTGACGGGTAAAGCAGGCGTTGGCTTTGAGAGCCAGGCCCAAGTCTCAGCAACTGTGCTGAGCACCTGAGGCCAACATCCGAACAGGCCCCTGAATGACCAAGGTCATCAGGCGTCTTGCAGGAGACAGCGCTTCTTGTGGCAGGCACGAGCTTTGACATTGAAGAGCTAGCTAGATGCAGCTAGATGACAAATGGGAGCCTTTTGCTGCCGAGGCAAACCGGTCACGGCCAGCGCAGAAGATCCTGAGGCTGGAACTTCTTCACGCCTTGCGCCTTGTGCCTTGTGCCCATGCATGTTTGCACTTCCTGTTTGAACGCGCTGAGAAGTGAACGCGCAGTTTGCTCGAGCCAGCTTCCAGCACTGGTCTGAGAGAAGCGAAGTGCACTCTGGCGTCCCGTGTTAATGGCAGCCCTCTCCCTCGCGAGCCCCAGCAGCAAGCCAGCTTCGTGGACACATGTAAATGACCCTGCCGAATGTCCTCGAGGCTGGCAAGGTCCTCATCGGCTGGAATCTCTGCCAACCTTCAACCTTTCAGGCCGGGATAATCATGTCCGGAAGCAGGGCTGAGTTGCTTGATGTGTATACAGGCCCGAAAAGGATCACACGAACGCATGGAAGCCTCAATATCCAAGAACCGTAAGCCATGAAACTGTGAAACCTACATTCGCCCCAAACACCCGAGGCCCTAAACTTTACAGCCTTCAGCGCGCGTACAACCACGCAGGCCGAAAGGCCTCAGCAAACCAATTTTTTCAACCATATTCCGCCCTAAACAAGACCTGAGCGCTCGCACTCAGTGCGCATCATGCAACTGGTGGATCATGTGAGTGAAGCACAAAGCAGCCAAGCAGTTGTTGAACACAGAGCATTTGTCTCGAGTGTAGTTGTATCAGCTCAGCCTCATCCCAGCAAAAACAGGTCAACGAACGACACATCTAGTAGGCTTTGAAAAGGGTGCAGACTGCAAACGCTCCAGATAAGGGGCCTATACTTGCACCATTGTTTCATGGGGCGCTCGCCAGACTTGGGCAAATACACATGCTGGTGATGCAGGCTCGCGCCTGAACGGGTGGGGGTGTTGCCGGCGGCGCGGGGCAGCCCAGTCCGAGCGGGCCAGCAGCGCGAGAAGCCCAAACCGTAGCATTCCAACATACTTCCACCTTTTTCCACCCTGTCCAGGTCAGAGGCGGCTCTGCGGCCCGGCTACGGGAGCCGCCTTTGCGCTGTCCGCGCTGACTCGGGCAGGCCGACGAGGACCCAGTAAAACGCAGCTGAGTAATGCTGTGATCAGGCCCTCGGCACGTCTTGGTTCTTCTCGTTCCTTGGCCCAGGAGCTGTCATGCCCATGCGGGCCTCGAGCTTTGGGTCTCTTGAGCCTGAAGTATTGGCTGCAGTGGAGGCCAAGATGGTTCCTCAGTGCATTCTGCCTCAGTGCTTGATGACTGCCAGGTTGTCCAGCGCTCCATGCAGCCCCTCGGTCTCATGTGGTGGAAATCTTGCAGCCGAAAGGATTTCACAGTGCTCATACCAACGGAAGGTTGGTACAAGCGCTGGCTTGCGATATGGACGTTGCTCTGCCAAACTTACGTGATGATAGAGGGAAAGACAAGACGACTAAAGGAGTCAGCAAGTGAGGGTGTCCTTTCTGGCTTTGTGAGAGGAGGCAGAGGGCATGTTCCGCTCTGCCAGCCCTACCGTCGAGCAACAAGATCTATCAAGCCTCAGCACGCCTCCTGGACATAAGACCCAGATAAATGCACAGAAACCAGGCAGCCCAACATCTAACCTGGACCCTCAATGGACACCAGAAGCCCGTGCGCGTCTACAGATCCACATGCCACATGCTGTAGATTCTTTTGATCGACTTCTGAAGCTTGATTTCAACTTGCTTGTGATGAAAGGTTGCTCCGCCATCGCTGGGGAAGGAGATGGAGGCGTGTGACGTGACGGCTGGCATTTCCGCCATCAAGCCAGGCATCTGTTCACATCATCGACAGGGCTTGTTTGTCCAGCATCTGGCTCAAGACATCGTCCTAGAAGTGCGTGTGCAGGTGACTCGACGCCAGTAACTGCGGCGGACTACGCCATTCAGGGCCTTGTTTTTGAGTATTTGCAGAGGAAGCTGCTTGGCAAGTGCAACCAGAGCTGATAGACCTGCATCGGTCCGGGCGCCATGGCGCGAGCGCCTGATACCCTGGCTGAGGTTCCCTGCAGACAGGCTTATGGGAGAGGAAGATGCGGGAGACCTTCACGCTGATCCTGATCTCTGCCAGCTGGCACTAGCAGCTCGGACATGGTATCCATGTCAGAATTGATAGGTTGTGTCTCTCTTCCGTGCTGGTAGTCGAGGAGCTGTGCTCGAAGTTCAGACTCCTGGCAGGCAACTAGAGCTTTTGCATTTCCAATCGCGTAGAAGCAAACTCGCTCGCCCACCTTGTGCTTGCGCAAGTGCTCCATCTGAGGTGAGACAACCATCATGCGGGAGCCCTTCTTGGCTGCTGTGGATGCAGGGATGGCACCCTCTGGCGACAGTGACAATGGTCGTGTCTGGGTAAGCTCAGCAGCTGTTTCAGGGACTGATGGCAAGCTGCTCATGCGTTGTTCCAGCCAGGTTCTGGACCCAATCGATGGCACCAAGGGCTTCATGACAGGCCAGGGATACATGATTGGCTTGTCGCTCTTGGTGGATGGGGAAGTGATCATGGGAGTGATGGGCATCCTGGCTGCACCTTGTACTGTGCAGGTTTCCGGGGTCAGGTTGCTCAGCACTGAAATGAGAACTGTTGCAAAGCCCACCAGAGAGATGCTAGCTGTTCGCAGCTAAGGCTGCATCCGTTGCCAGGATGTTCCGCCCTAGACAGTGTCACATGCTCACCACCTTCAAAATTAAATCAAGCACGTGTAGTGTGAGCGTTGCTCTGTGTATAGCAGGATTGGCCAAACCACGCGCATACCCAATGCAGTGCCAATTTTAGTCGGGACGAGTGTAAACCTGCAAGAATCAGCAGGACGCGCGCCCGCTTGTATCCTCTCAAGAATCAAAGCACTCATTCCCCCAAGCCCGCATGCACCTGCGCTCGGTGGCTCTACTTTGTCTGTGCTGGTCTTGGCTTTCTGAGAGGACCCACCCGAGGTTGGTCCTAGAGGAGGTCGTGACTCTTCGTCAAGAGATCCAGGAGGCCAGAGAAGTGATCCACACTTTCCAGGCGGGGGTCAGTGGCTGCGAGTGGAAAAACTGTGGGCTCAGGATTGGGCGCTCAGGCTGTCAGGGGCCTTGAACCTCTTCCTCTTGACGCTCCTGGTTCTTCAGTGTGCGGCTCGCAGAGCTTCTTCTCCGGCTGTGGGGCCGGCTCTGGAGGACAGCGTCGAGGAGGAACCGGAGGGCGAAGCTTCCAAGGAGGAAGCCTCTGAATCCACCTCCTTGGCAAGTGCGTCAGTGCTGGACCCATCTCCTAGGACTAGTGCGGCTTCAAGCTCTTCTCGGAGGCGGCCTACGAGACGCTCGGACCTTCGGAAATGGCGGACCTCACCTTAGACATTTCTGAAGTGCAGATAGTGGTTCACTATCCAGGGGATGAGAATGGTTTTCTCTGGCATCACAGGATCCTCTTGCACCGCATAGCCGGGGGAACCTGGCTGACTCTTACTCCGGATTTGGAGATACAGCGGCATGACCTGAACGTGCTCAGGCACAGAGTCCTCAACCGAGCAGGGCCATTTCCTGGAGATATCGCCGGCGAGATCTACGCGCACGACCCCATTGGAGCAGCGGCTTTGGCTGGCTACAAGCGGGAGGCGCAGATCCAGGCGACAATTCTTGGGGAGGGCGACGTTGAGAACATTGAGGCCTTCCAGTGGGTCATTGCAGAGGCAGGGCGCCAGGACTTCGGCAACGTTGTGGACGGAGCTCTTCTCGGCAACGAGGCGACCAGCCTGGCTTTCATGCAGAAGGGCGTGGTGATCCTTAATGGCGAGGAGCTGTTCGTCGAGAGGGTCATGAGTCGTGATCTGCCTGACTGGCGGAGACAGAAGGGCCTTGACCTCAGTGATGTTCGTTTGCTCGGTGATCATCGCGACGCAGCTGGCAAGAAGCGACTGGACCTGAAGGGGGCCGTGGCCTTGATGAGAAGCACCGAGGACAAGGAGTTCCCGATCCATGGCGTTCAAGCCGCGAAGGAGTTCCATGACTCCGTGGCGGCGAGTGCGGGCGAGTTCCTTGTCTACCATTCTGAGTGGGTCAGGCTTTCAGGCGTCAGCAAGAAGACGAGCGCGGCACACATCCACCGAGCACTCTGCGAAGCCCTGAGGCTGATGCATTCCTTTGACCAGGTCGACGTGAGCACCTTGGCCAGTGGAGAGCATTTGACCAGATGGCTCATCCAGACGGAGTTGGTGGTGGAGCGGAATCCTCAGCAGCCTGACTTCAGCGGCCTTGACATCATCAGCGGCGCTGCTCAGCTACCAGACGGCAGGGCCAGTACCTCGAAGTTCACTGATTGGGTGTCGAACCGGCTGAAGGAGAGGGCGGCCACATGGAAGCAGGAGCGCCTTTACAACCAAGAGAGGCGGCAACTTCGAGGACCTCGCGGAGGACGTGGTGAGCATGGCGACTCGAGCGACGACGAGGAGCACGAAGGCCTTGTTTCGGAAGAAGAAGAAGAAAAAGAAAGGAGGAAAGGGGGAAGGAAGTGGCGGCGCAACCGGCGCCACGGAGACCAAGTGATGGTCGCAGAAAGGGGGGGGGGGGCTCCGCCGGGGCGAAATGGCCCGGCCCTTCCCTGGACACTTCGGCGGATGCGTGGCCAGAACTCAGTCTTCGTGCTCCTTCGCGAGATCGTCGGCGCGGAGACCCTTTTCCTCTTCCCCGGCTTCCTGCGAACTTTGAGGACCAGGACCTGGGACGAGCACGGCGGCTACGGCGGGTTGATTGCGCTTTGCGGTCTTTAAACGTCCTCGCCGCCGCCGACACCAAGAAAGCCAGTTTTGGGAGGATGCCTCTCACAGCGGTTCAGCGGTGGGTCTTGGAGGACGTCTCGCGCCGGATCGACCAGTACGGTGACTGCCCCCTCGACATCGCCGAGCACACCGCCATGGCAGACCTCAACCAGCGAGCCAACCAACCTGTGTGAGCAGGAGGCCGGGCAGTTAGTTCCTTTTGAGTTGGACAAGGTGAAAGTTCTTCAACGTCGGCTGCAACCGCAAGACGCCCGAGGGCTGGCACCCTTGGAAGTCCAGTGCTACATCGACCACTTCTCCGAGTTGGTGGAGCGCCCGGTGGCGGAGCAAGAAGGCCTTCGAGAGACGGGAGCTTTGGTGGAACCGTACTGGGACACGCGACTTCGACGAGATCGGGCGTTACGGCTGGATCTTTATCGTGCGCTACATCGGTGCGGACTGCTGGGCTTCTGCTTTAGAAGGAAGGCTCGGGCCGGGCTTTTCACCGTGAAGAAGAAGAATGGGCTTCAGCGACTGATTGTGGATGGCCGCCAGGCTAACGCTCAACACAGGCCTCCGCCTACGACACGTCTGAGTACGCCTTCGGGGCTTACGTCTTTGGACCTTTCGGAGACCACGCTCCTCGGCAACGGCTTCGGCGACTACGACGCGAAGACGGGCGAGACCAGAGTGCAGCCTTCGGCCGAAACAGGTGATGTCGCGGATTGTTTTTATAACTTCACTATTCCTGCCCTTTCAGGTTGGTTTGCCTTCGATGACGCTTTCACTCGAGACGAGCTGTACGACCTCGACATCGACCCCGGCGACGTTTACGACCACGACATCGGGAAGGCGCGGGAGATTCAGATGGGCTTCATTTATGGGTGTTCCGATGGGGTGGAGGTGGGCTCTCTACATAGCCAATGAGATCGTGGCCTTCCAAGCATCCAAGAGTAGTTCTCAACCTCGAGTGGACGAGATCCGAGACAGGCGGCCGGCTCCTCAGGTTCTCCCCGAGCAACCATCCATCGGCGTGTACGTGGACAACATTCTCACGTTTGGAGGCAGGCTCGGGGACGCAGGGAGGCGCGTGGACAAGGTGGCGGACCACTTCGCGGACCTTGGCATTCCGTTTGTCGTGGACGATGTCGAGGAGGACCTCTGCGTGGAAGGACTCGGACTCTTCATGGACTTCAGGCAGGGCGCGAAGGCACGAGGAAAGGTCGAGAGGGCATGGAAGTTATGGCACGCGGCGACGAGTGTCAGGACGAGTACTACGAGTGTGGCTGGGCCTTGTCAACTTCCATTTCCAACTTTTCAGGCCTTGTCTTTCGGCGCTTTCATCGACCTACAAGTTCACCATCGAGCATCTACATCACCGAGCCCCGCTTTGGGATTCAGTCCGGCAGGAGCTACGCGTGGCACTCGGCTTAATCTTCTTGGTGGAATGGGACATGGCATCCCCTGTCTGCCCGGAGGTACACATCGGCGACAGCTCGGACATGGGCTACTCTCTGATGGTCACGCGCGCCTCGGACCTCGAGATCAGGAACGCCCTGACATATCGGGAGAAGTGGCGATTCGAGAAGGACGACCCGGCGGTCGAGCACATCGTGGCGAAGGCTGGGCACGGCTACGACGAGGGCAACCACGGCGCTGTTCCGGACGCAGGAGTCGGCTCACGCACGGAGTACGGCCGGACCTTGGCAAGGAAGGCGGACGAGTACTACCTCAGCCCTCTTTTTCGAGCACGACGCAGCCGGATCCTGGAAGCCGACGCGACCTACGACGAGGCGACCGACTTGAACGAGGACGTCCCACGAAAGCCCGGACATGGAATCTCAGAGCTCAACCATAGCTGGGATCGGACCCAGCGATGGAACCTCATTGTGGCAGGACCCTGGCAGCGCACTTCGGAGCACATCAATTTGAAGGAGGCTCGAGTGTGCCTCATGGGACTTCGACGTGTTTGCCGCTCGGTTCAAAACATGGCCAAGACCGCTCTCACCATCACGGACAACTTGGTCAGCTGTCTTGCCTTCGAGAAAGGCAGGAGCCGAGCTACAGCCCTCAACAAACTGTGCCGGCGAGCTGCAGCTTACCAACTTGCATGCAGAGTTCAATGGCGACTCCGGCGCATCAAGTCTGAGAGGAATGTTGCCGACGGACCCTCCAGGATGTGGGGGCCTGACTTTCCGGCTCACGTCAGCGTCGACTCCTTCGAGCTCGGTTGGTCTCCAGCGACGTCAAGTACCCATCCTCTTCCTCCACCGCGCGGTGACCATCACGGAGGGCAAAAGGCCTACTTCCTCGAGATTTTTTCAGGCACGGCGCGACTCTCGGCGGCGATGGCGGCAACAGGTCTCAACATCCTCCCGGACATCGAGATCGCAAAGGGCAAGAACTTTGACGTCATGCGACCGTCGTGCCAGCGGACTCTCCTACGTTGGCTGAAGGAAGGCCGAGTTTGGTACGTCCACTTTGGCACCCCGTGTTGTGTGTGGAGCAGAGCGCGGCGCAACATACGAGACTGGCGGCGAGCTCGGCAAAAGGAAACTTTGGGAGTTGGACTTGCTTTGTTTACGGCCAGGGCTCTCAGGCTTTGTTTGGCATTAGGCATCAAGTTCAGCGTTGAAAGCCCGCAAAGTAGTCGACTTTGGGAGTTTGGGCCCATCAATGACATCCTTGCTCACAAGTCCGTGTACCTCATGACAACTCACATGTGTGCATGGGGGATGAACTACAAGAAGCCTACTAGTATTATGACAAACTTTGAAGCGCTTCTCCAACTTCAAGCACGTTGCAAGGGAGGTCATGTGCATGAGCAACTTCGTGGAAGCCAGACTGTAGAGATTGACGGCAAGCGCGTCACGCGCAACCGCACGGCAGCAGCAGGAGCTTACCCTTGGCTTCTTTGCGAGGCTTGGGCTCGAGTTGTCAAGCAGGAAGCCCCAGCAGCCCTCGAAGTGCCGGCGGATCGAGCTCACAGACACGCTCCGCCGGATGCCTCAGGAGACGATTGCGCGGGTGACTTCGAGACGGACGGCGACAAGTTCTACCTCCGCTACGTCAAAAAAAATACACCCGCACCCACCCCATTGTCTTCGGCCAGTTCGACGCCTTCGACATTGCGAAGCTATCTGGCTACCACAGTCGCAGGACAGAGGCGAAAGCGGAAGCCGCGAACCGCACCAGGGGGAGGGCAACTTCCTGAGCAGCTTCGACTACGAGCACAAAAAGTTTCACAGAAAACCCTTACGGCTTACCACAACCACATAAGAAGCTTTGAGGATTGGGTGCGGCAGCGGAGGCGGCGGGTCACCAAGGCCAACCTAGACAAGCTTGTGACTTCCTACCTCACCTGGCTTTCGGAAGGCGAGGAGACAGACCCTTCAGCTGGCGCCTACCTCGTGTACGGGCTTCAGCTCCTACGTTGTTCAGTCCCCAAAAACAGTTTCCTGGTGAACGCTAAGGAAGCTCTAGCTGGCTGGAAAAAGCAGGCACCGGGGCGCATGCGCATGCCTGTGCCTGAAGAGTTTGTCTATGACCTGGCAACCCACGCACTGGAGATGGGCCGCTATGACGTGGGCATGGCGATCCTTCTCCTGTATGACGCTTACCTGCGACCCTCCGAGCGCCTTGGGCTCACGCTTGAGCATCTGGCTGCACCACAAGGCTCACGCTACAAGCACTGGGCCATAGTGGTGGCCCCTTCGGCACTTGACGAGACCACCAAAACAGGTGAAGTGGACGACTCTGTCTTGGTGGCCGACCTAGGCGACCGAGATTGGCTACGGCATGCCATGACGGCATGGGTTGCTCGCTGCTCTGAACCCTTGTTTCCAAAGCTCACCTTGGCACGTCTGGAGCATTTCTGCAAACAAGCCTGCCACGACCTCCTTTACAAGAGCACTTGTATTATGCCTCACATTCTTCGACACAGTGGTGCCTCTAATGATGTTTTTCACAAGCGCCGAAAGCTGGAAGAAGTTCAAAAACAAGGCCGTTCGCAGGCCAAAAAGAGCGTGGCTCGCTACGAGAAACACGCACTGCTCCAAAAGCGCTGGCAAGAAGCTGCTGGACAACGACTTGGGTCCATCAAGAGCAGATCTCAGCAGCTGCCGCAAACACTGCTGCAGCATCTGCGATGACCGGCATGGCCAAGCTAGAAGACTGGACTGGAATGGGATATGTTGAAGTCTGAGGGCCCTCTGGCCTGGCAAAGCTGATAAATTAGCTGCGCCTGCTGGAGGTTCCTTTCCGTACAGTTTGGCTTCTTCCTCAGCTCAGGCCCGACTACAACTGTGCAAGGCTGCATGGCAAAAGGAGCCTTGCTCGCTTCGCTGGGCGCCTGAGGCCGGGGCGAGTTGTAAGGTTTGGATCTATTGCACTACCATGGCCGAAGAAGTCTTGTTTGGAGCCACTGCGCAAGAAGGTTCCTGCTGCAAGCTAAGGCAATCCCAACGCAACTCGGCAAATTAAGTCAGCGTTAGAAGAAACACGACAAGACTTGAGGACGTCAGAAGTGTTTTCGCGCCCAGGCGGTGACCACTCCGCCCATCATGCTTGCAGTGCCTCGGCGAGGGTTTCGTTGCTAAATGTGAGGCAGCAGAGGGTGTGCAGGTCAAGGGCCAAGGCCTCCACTGGTGGCCTGGCGAGGGCACAGGCCCGCTCGACTTCGAGCCCCCCAAGCCAAACTGGGCAGCGCAAGGCTGGAAAGACATCTTGCGCAAAAGAGTAGGTTTGTGCCTCTGTGATGACTTGAATCATCCATGGCTTGTCAGACTTCCCGTTGCTTTCTTCGGCAATGGCAGAAGGCCTGCAAGTTTCACCAGCTCGTGGAGACCTGCTTTGCTGAACACCGTTGTGAGGCTGCGACTATCCGCCATGGCTGTTGTCTCCGCAGAGCACGCGGGATGCCTGCAGGCACTGGCTAAGACTGGCCATTAGTGAGTTCTCTGCCGCCTGCTGTGCTGGGTTTTAGTTGTAGGCCATTTGGTGACGCCCCGGCGTCGGACCTGTGACGCGGCTTGAGCTGGTGTGCAGCACTTGCAGCAATACCCACCGTGTTGTGATCTTCAGTCCAGCTGTATCGAGTAGAGATTTGTGGCGTGGAGCTCTAGCATTTTAGCTGGGTTCATCCGCACCCTTCCTCCACGCTTCTGGTTGGGTGCCTCAATATGATGTATCTGGGCCATGAGAGGCCTTTTCCGAATTCCTTTTCTGTTGTTGAATTGATGTGAGGTGCTGTGGATCGATGGTGAAATACTTTGCAGTGGCCGTGGGAACTCATTGTGGATATGTTTCTTGCAAGCCAGAAGTTCAAGGTCTTGCAGGTCCTAAGCCCTAGGCTTGCGCAATGTTTTTGCGCTCGCCGGTGAGGTACAGTATGAGGAGCAATTGAAGACTTGGGATCATGCCTGCCGCTTGGCGACAGGAACAAGTGTTGCTTCTTGCTGCAGCACTGCGCGCCCTCCAAACTGTTCAGATTCTTGCTTCATCGGCGTCGTTCAATTGCCATGTGACAAGAGGGGACTTCAGGTGGCATCATCTGCGTCCAAGAGTCTGGGGGTGCTGCATCTGTCACAGACGCGGCCAACAAGCATGTGCTCGGCTGAGTCAAACGCACCTCCAGAGCCCGGCAGCCTTGCACATTTGTGCACTTCGACCAGGTCACCTTCCCTGGACGACACTTGACCTCATCAGAGCCTTTTCCCTGCTGCGGGCAGGTGTTTCTGGCCTTTTGAGTAGCTCAGGCAGGTTCTCCGTGCACGGTGGCATCGTTTCATGCTCGCGCTGGTGTACGCCACAGATGAGAAAGCTGCTGATAGAGGTGAGACATTTGCCGTAGATGTCATGCGGAAATATCTCTTCCAGCCTGTTGGTGAGGCAGCTGCTGGAAATGCGTTATAGAAATCGATACATCTGATATGGTGCCAAAGAAGCACCCCAGCAATGCATAGAACTCCTAGGTCCAAGTCATGGCTGGCAGAAAGCGCCGCCCCAAAGTTGGGCTTGTGCACCCTGTCCAAAGCATTCACAGCCTGTTGGTGATGCCATGTTTTTCGTCAGGAAAAGAAGGGATACACAGTCTAGCCAGCAGACATGGCGTGCTTCCAGATATTGCGGCCGCAGCTCTATTGCAGGTGCCCGATGTTGCAGCAATCGTTTTTAGCAGCCCGCCGCAGCAGCCTCAGACATCAAGATGAATCCGTGCCTTTTTCACGATGGACAGCTGGCATGCACTCCTGTTTAGACTGAGCTGCTTCTCGTTCGTTTGGATCGTGTTTCGTTGCAGTGTGCTAAGGTGACGTGGTGCGACTTCGTAATTGTTCCGGAATTATGCTAAATGATTCTCAGGGGCACTCCAAAAGAAGAGCTGCCACTGCTACTAGGATGTTAGACGTGCATGACCGTGGAATCTGCCAAAGCCAAAATTTGCGGAGTCCTGTTCATTTTCCGTGCGATGCTTGTCTTGAAGTCTCCTGATGCTCCGTGCTGCCTCCCATCCGGTGCAAAGCCCACCATGCACCTTCTGGGCTCAAGAGTCGATGACAGGAATGCAGTCAGCCAATTCCAGATGGCCAAACCTTCCAGTGGTGGGACGGAATGTTCTGAACCCCGCAAAACTGCCCATGACACAGTAAATGATGAGCAGGGGCTGCAAAAGAAGTGCACTTGCCAGCGATGGCAGTGGCAGCGGATGAACGCATGACAGATGACACATCCAGGAGCCTGCTGGCCCAGTGCACCGAACTCCGCCAAGCTGCCCTGAAAACCCCGAGGATGGTTGTCCAGCGGCTAAAGAGCCTGTACATGGACCTGCTGAGGCGAACGCCGTGCATAATTCCATGCTGGAAAACATGTTCGCCTATGTTCGCAAAATGGTTTTCATATGAGGCCCATTGAAGTGGACAGCTTCTTCCTGCATTTCAACAGCGAGTCGACACTGACAGTGTCAGAGCTGGAGGCCCGACCACAAGTTTTGCTGATCGGCCAGCCTTTCTGCTGCATTTCTTGGGCTTGTTTTGTTTTCTTTGGTGAAGAGCACTGACCACCTGTACCCAAGGTACAGCACAGGGAAAACTTCGCTAATAAAGTGGGTCACTGGCATTGAAAGTCCGTTCTTCGACATCCGGCCTCAGCCAAGCACCGACAAGTTCATGGCAGTTGTGCATGGAGATGAGGCTAATGTGCTGCTACCTTTTTTGCACAGACAGTCCGAACTCTTGCTAGCTTCTGGCATTGGACAGGAGAAGGTCATCAATGGAGATGCAGCCACTTGGCTAAGTGCTTAGCAGGGTTTAGCAGTGTAGCCAGCCATGAGGGTACCAGGTAGTCAGCACGTTGCTGCTTCAGCTCAGACCTAGGCGACCTGCCTCCCCGAGCTGCCTTACAGCGGGCTGTCCAGATTTGGGTCCTCCTTCCTGGGGAAGCTGCCGGGCTGCGGGATGGCTGTCAAACATGTCTTTAACACAGCTGCTGGGACTTTCTGAGGTTCCAGGTGCTCGTGGAAAGTGCACACATCTTGAAGCAGGATTGGTGAATCTTGCAGGGGTCAAAAAAAAAGAAGCCTTCCTTGCGTGCCAGCATGTGCCAGCACTTCTATATACTTGTATGGTGTTGGCAAAAAAGCCTTTAATGCAGATCACCTTCATCGACACCCCCGGCGTCCTTTCTGGCGACAAGCAGCGCATCAGCCGCGGCTACGACTTTATGAAAGTCTGCCGGTGGCTGGCTGCTCGATCTGATCTAATTTTGTTGCTCTTCGACGCCCACAAGCTCGACATCTCCGATGAGTTCAAAGAGGTAATTGAGTCCATCAGGAGCGATGGCGACAAGTGTCGGTGTGTCCTAAACAAGGCAGATGAGATCGATGGCGAGAATCTCGTCAAGGTCTATGGCGCCTTGATGTGGAATCTTGGGAAGATTCTTCAGACACCAGAGGTCGCACGAATGTACGTGGGATCATTCTGGGACGAAGACTACAAGTGCAAAGATTTGGAGCGGCTTCTGAACCAGGACAGCGACAAACAAGCCCTGTGACAGCTTGCAGTGTTGAGTATTGCTGCCGATGGCCGCAGGACCGAAAGGACTTGCTGCAGGAGCTGCGGGATTTGCCTAGAAATGTTTGTGTTCGGCGAGTTAATGAGATCGTGGCACGGGCGCGAGCTGTCAAAGTCCATCTCGCTCTGTGCTACCTGGCCAGCGATGTTAGTGCACAGGAGATCGCTGTCCATCCCGAGTCCCGAGGCTGTGCCCTGCGTGCTCGTCTTCCTGCCTTTGGCTTCTGTGGCCGGCGATGGCGCCATCAAATGTGGCTTTCAGAGCATCTGCCCGAGGTGCCCTGCCAGCTGTTGTTTTGGCCACGCGGCGTCGGCAGCAGTCAGCGGATGAATGTGTTTGTATCTGCGCTGCTCAAGGTGTATGCCGAGGTCATGATGCTTGCCTGAATAGCAGTTCCCATGCACTCGTCACGCAGCTTGGGGCCCCTCAGTTATAGCATGGAAAGCGAGCGCGGCGTCTAAGGCGCCTAAGGAAGTGTTCTGAGTCTTATGTAGGCGTTATGTACCGGGGGTAACTCCTCACCTGCTAAACTAGACGGAGATGTGTGATCAAGTCCTCAATGCTGCGGTACAAGATATACTCTCACAAAAAAAGCCATGATGTCTTTAAGTGGCACTTTGCGGAAGCCTCATGTAAAAGTTGTGCCATGCCTTGGCCAGGAAGGACTACGAGCTGCTTGGCCAGAGCAATGCGCGACTTCTGACATTCTGACAGTGTGGTGCTCCACGTCCTTCACGTGAAAGCAACAGAAAGGTTCTGCCACGAAATTGGCAGAATCGGACATATCAGAACCACGTCTAGCAGGGTGCCAGATCATCCCCAAGCTTGCAGAGTCTTGCAGGTTCGCGCCTGGTGACATGCCGCACGTGGAGTACTTCGGCCAGCGGCTGCGTGCCTTCAAAGACTTCAGGTCCTTTCAGAGGCCTGAAAAGGATTCCTAGGTGCTGTCTGGATGCAGATACCTGCAGGTCCTGCAAGGCGCAGCAAGAAACGCTTGACCGGTTGATTGCCACGGAGATCCCGCGATTGATGGCCATGGTGGGTGGCGTCTCCGCTTCAGAGCTTGGGCAGAAGGTCCAAATCATGCCTCCACGTGCGACGCATCAGATGCGCGCTGCGGCCCTTGGCATGCCAGGCCAATGGCAAGTCCAGCTCTTTCACATGGAGCGGCTCCGTCGTACGTCCCTCTTCTGGCCGCAGCCTTAAGCGTTTCCCCAGCGTTTCCAAACGCTTTGTCTGCGTGAACTTTGAAGGTCTGGATCCTAGTCCTGCACGATGCTGCTTCGTCTGCTTACTGGTGCTCCTCTTATCAGCCCCTTGCCAGACAAGCTGAGTGATATCGCTGATACTTACTTACGGGCTCCAGGAAAGTCCCATAGAAAACTGCATAGCAACTCAGGCCGCTGTGGCGCTTGCTACAATAGTTGTACTTGGCCGTGCAGAGGCATGTGTTAGCACGCACGTGCCAGCTCGCAAGAAAGTCAACCTGCGTTTGTAAACGTTGCTGAGAACCCTTGCCTGTTGTGGAAAGAAGTCTTGCCAAGTTCTGGCCAGGTGGTGGCCGCATTGGAGCAGTTTGTGGATCTTGATCTGGCAGTTTTGCGCAATCGCACGCAACAGTTTTTTCGTGACGCTTGGCAGCATGGGCCCAGGCCATTACACAGCTCAGCAGGCACCCAATTCCAGCATCGCAACCCATTTCCTGCAGTCTCAAGGATTTGACGGGAGAAGAGCTCTGAGTTTGAAGCAGTGAGGTATGGGCTCAGAGAAACTCGTCTGAGCCAGTACCAGGTCACGTCGCTGCCAAGTACCAAGCTACTGGCTTGCTTTGCGAGCGCCAAAAACGAAGTTTGGTGCGAAGGCTCGGGCCGGGTGCAGAGTTTTGCAGACTCCGGCGTCGCAGCCTCGAGAAGGGCGCGGAGCATTTCGCAACTCGTTTGGTGTTGCGGCATGTGACATCCAGCCCTGCGGTCAATGTGATGCAACGTGATGCACGAGAGGGCTGTAAACATGCGGCCTGCTCAATCAGATCGAAGCAAAAGACATTCGAAGCGTTCACGCCCCATGCATGCTGCATGCCCGCATTGACGAAATCAATCCTACGTACTCGTACTGTATTTTGTTCAAAGTAAGCACCTACTCGGATCTCAGCACCAGTAATCAGTCGGTTTGCGTGTTTTGCACAGGCCAGAGCCAATCCGGATGCCAAATCCACAGCAGACACCACCAGCCCTCAATTTCTTCATAACAAGTTGTTCTACCAAAGCCACTTAAGTTTGAGGGACGGTATGTTCACTTCAACCAAGGACAGTTCACCAACTGCTACACTTGAGGTAGTTGCAGAATTTCAGAAGCCATGCTTCTAATGCTTCGCCGAACTTTCGGCCCAAAAGGCAGTGTAGGAATACTGCCTTGGGTCCAACATGAATGAAGAGATCACACGTTGTCATCTCAAATGGTGCATGAGATTGGTGTAGGGAACTGTCAGTCGGGTCACATTGCAGCATGCATCGTACAAAGCCGATGGTCAGGGTAGGCGTGCTGGCTGCAGAGTTGAGTGGTTTCCAGAACCTGGAGCCTGCGCATGCTACGCTTAGTTGGCTTCTAGTCTCAGCTGCTGCGGCCTGATGTGCTGATGGGCCTTTTGTCGTTTGGTCGGCAAAGCTGCCGGACTGCAGGCCAGACAGCCAGGCAAAGCATGGGCAAACCATGGAGAACAGGGTGAGTTTCTCCGTTGAAGGCGTTCATGTTCGATTTCGATGACTTGGAGAGAGCACTCTCCGAAGACGAGGCCTGGAGTTCGCAGCTTGAAGGAGTGGCCCAGCCTTTACATGACTCTGTTCGTCCTTGCTCCGATGCACTCACGTAGAACTGCTGCAGGCAGCACCTGAAAAGGATGATGTGCGGCCTGAGGCACAGATCCGGAGTTGAGCAAAAGCCATTGTTACAAAAAACATGTCATCAGGTTTTTGGCTGTAGCAACTAGCAGAGCGTGGTCACGAATCACTCAGTGGTAATCTTCGTTGGCTGTTTCACAGTAAGATGGATTTCCCTATCCAGCTTCAGCTGACTTGTGGGAAACATTCCTTTAACGGCAGCATGCTGCTGCAGATGCTTAAATCACACCTGGTATGTGGCAGCCAGGCAGATAGGCTTAGTTATTAGAGCCACTGGGGTTTGGGGTTGCAATGGTCACTTTGAAAAATGCTCAAGGCTCTCTTCCAATTGGTCTGGGGATTAGGTGTGATTTTGAGGCCGCTTGTGTTGTGAGGCTAGGACGTGCTTTCACGAAGCTTGGATGGGTCCCCTTGCAGGCCCCAAAAGGGGCAAAGGGAGAGAGTCTGCCTACGCGTTGAAGAAGGAAGCTAAGCCCTTCAAGCTGCCAGATTCCTAGCCAGCCTGTTGCTGCTGAGCATGGCGACCACGGGCACGCGGCCTGGCTCCCAGATTTGACACTTCGTAGAGGGGTTGCCAGCAAGCCTTAGCCTTGTGGGGTGATGCAATCGGTTTGCAAAGCCACCAATGGTTTGGGATACCGCCTTGGCACCTTAGCAAGACATCTTAGGTGCGTATCTGGGCAATATCGGACCTGCACACTGACGATCCCAAGAACAAGGCCACAGCGTGTGAGGTAGGGCTTCCAATCTAGATGTATTAGTAGATGGGTTCCTTAGAAAAATGGGTGAGCAAACGGCTACGTGTAACAGTGTAGGGTGTCTGTTGTTGAGACCGGTAAAAGGGATCCTATCCCATATATCAACGAGTTCGCCGGGCCACCTCTTCTCAGATCCGAACCGGCAGCCCCTGAGCTCGGTAACGGCGTCAGCATGTCCCACAGTGTCAAGTTCAGTAACTTCAGCGCCGCTAGCACATGCGTTTTCACAATCAGTCTCAGCATCGTACACATCATTGCTACTACCTGCGTGTGTGGCAGGAGTGGTTGGAACACATTGACACAAAGGACACTGCCAATGATGTCATCATAGCAGCTGGACTGCAAGTGGCCATGCGGTGTGCAGTGTGGAACTGCAAGAAGCTTCTCTGAACTGTTTGAGGTTGCTGGGGACATTTCCCACAAGTGTCGATCTCAGGGAGGCTGATCGATTCAGTCCAGGTATCCACATCACGATCCAAAAAAAGTTGCAGTCCGCTCACGAGTCACAAGGTGGGAGATCATCCGCGCCACGCTGTCCTTCTTCAAGGCGCGCGTGCAGACGGGCAGTGGAGGTGCTTAAGCACCAAGATGGGAGGAGCATTACGCCAGAGTGTTCTACGTTCCTGGCAATCATGAGCCGTGTGCTCAGCAGAACGTACTTACACAGCAGTGCTTAGGGAGACCATGGCTTGTTGGACAACTGATCTGCACAAGGCGGTGCATGAATTTGAACGGCTCAAGCCTCCATGACAATAAGAGCACCAGCGGAAGCCATGTGACTGAATAGCCATGGCCTGGCCGACAGGCGACAGATGACCTCCACAGCTGACGCTCAGCGTTTGACTGATTTAGGGCACTGGTAGATACCCGAGTATGTGCCAGGCTCTTGGTGTAAGCTTGGCCGCCTGTCGGGGCCTCCACCACCTCAAGGTGCACCACCATGAAATGCAGTGCCATGTGCTAGAGCCACACGATCTGGGTCCCCGCAAATTTGGCTGACTCTGTCTAAGCAACCGCAGTCTGGGGTCGTGCCCGTTCTTTGACTGGAAGGCCTTTGCTGTTGCCAGCACGGACCTCCCTTAATATTGGAAAGCAGTTCAGTACACAAGATTTCCACGTCATGGAGCCCCAGGCTTGAACGACACGTCGTAGGGTAGTCGGGTAAGTATACTAGCTTTAATTCGTCCGCTTGTTTTCCTTTGCCCTTGGGCTGGGGCAGCTGCTTCACATCTGAACTGCTCATGCTCGTGAGCCGGTAGACCAGAACCATCCTTTATGATGCTTTCCAGTCGAGCAAGGGGTTCTGGGATGCTAGGGGGGCACACGGATGCAGCGCCAAGGACCATGCACTTGTGGAACTCCTTTCAGCTCCACTCGCGACCGGTTGAGGCCTTCGTGCAGGTGCAAGAGAGGCTTTGGAACCAAGTTTTGGAAGATGCCGGGTCGGACATGCCCTGGTCTGCACTCTTCCAAGCTCTGGCGAGTAGTGAGGCTTTCAAAGAGTGCCCCGTTCGCAAAAAAAGAAGCACTACCAGGTTCATGTTGTTTCTTTGAAGTCACTTGGCGACCAGGCTTTGGGTTGGTCTTCGTGGACCCTTTCTCCTCCCACGTCTTCGCTGCATTGAAGCAGTTTTTAAACTGGATGACATTGCTGAGGGCCTGGCCATTGCAAGTCGCGCTGGGGAGAAGATCCCAGCGGCCATTGGCCTCATGCTGCCAGTGCCCGGCATGCTGGACACGCACATCAATTCCCAGTTGCCCCCTGTGACATCCAAAGTGGACCTTGAGGAGCTGATGGGCTTTGGCACTATCTTTCTCAATGCGGCATCCAAGCATTGGAGATCTTTGGCAAGGATATGCCAAGATGCCGGTGCAGCTTTTGCCTTTCCTACCAACATCAATATCTACGCTACCGCTCCTGGGCGCAAGATTTCCACACTTCCACATGCGGATCATCATGATGTTCTGATTATGCAGTCGCAGGGCAGCAAGCGCTGGCGCGTGTTTGCTCCCCCGCCTAGGGTCTTTGGCAAGCACCCTCTGCACAGAGGTAAAGGCACTGACACCCTTCACAAACATGAGCTGGGGCCCGCACTGATTGATGTGACCCTCACGCCTGGCGAAAGTCTCTTTGTGCCCGCTGGCTTTCCGCATTCGACGAGTACCACGACCGGTGAAGGAACTGAGGCTCCAGCCTCGGTGCACCTCACCTTGGGCCTGTCTGCAGCAGACTGTGGCCTTACATACAGTACGCCGCTCGTCAAGGCGAAGGTGGTAGCTCTCAGCTTTTCCTTTAGAGTCTTTCCAGGTTGTCCAACTTCTTGACTGGTTTTGTCACTGTGCTGTTGTACTGAGGCTGGTCGGACAAGTTTTGCTCGAAATGGGTTTGGAGCCACCGGACGACGAAGTGCTCACTGAAGAATCCTTCTGGACCATGAATCGGCCTCTGCCTCTGGGTTGCCTGAGCCATCTGAGCCATCTGAGTCATGGTCCTAACAGGAAGTCGGGGATCCTGCAGAACCTGGCAGCCGAGCTTTCCCGTGTAGCGTTGGGCATCCTGAGCATGACAGATCTCAGAACCCGTGATCCCAGCGACGAGGTTCTAGAGACGGTATCCCTGAAAAAAGCTGTTTCTGTCGTGGCATCTCGATGGTACGACATCTGGGCGGACCTTCTGCAGATCCATTGGGAAGGCTACAGGGATGTAGTCGCAGCACAGGCTGGAGGCAAAGTTGTGGCAACTGGGCTCCAGGGAACCTCTGTTTTCCATGCCTTACCGCGGCCCTGCGATGATGAGTTGTTCCTGAACGCTGAAGAGGCCTTGAGCAGTCTCCTGTTTTGCGCAAGGGAGCTTCTCGTTTTGGGATTCGTCCATGACATCTTGTGCAGTCCTTCCGGTGGCCCCCTGTTCAGGGTGAAGTGGACCCGGCAATCCTGTCAGCAACATCGTCGGCGACCAAGTTCTGTGACTTCATCAGAGCTCGCCTGCCAACGATGGAGTTGCACCTCGGTGGCGTTTCGGCCTGTTGTGCTGGCAGTGATTGTTTGATGTGGCTGCATGTGACCAAGGAAGTGGCGAGACCCTGTCGACCCTAAGGCTCCTATTGTGGCTGTAGCAAACTTGCTGTCAGCTTTTCATGCACCCTGAGGGTCTGTAAGCACCTGGCAGGAGCTGAAGAAGCGAACAAGCATTCTGCCTTCAGTGTTTGAGCTCGTGGACTAGAGAGGTCAGGCCTACAGAACACGCAGACGTTTGGTGGCCCTGATCCAGAAGCGACGCCTTGGAATCCAGAAGTCCTTTCGCATCCTCGCCAGCTTGCCCGTGTTCATGCAAGCTGTTTTTCAAACAGGCTTCTGTACCAGAAATGTCAACCGCGCCGAGGTGCTGTGCCTGATATCCGCTGCATTCCCTCCCCACCGCAGGAAATCTCAGGAAGCTGGGCGGGCTCGTCATCTTGCAGGCCTCCTCAAACAGTGCGCATCTGTCGTGGCTCGTGGGAGAAAAGAGAGTGAACGGTGTTGAGCTATGAGCATGATTAGGTCCAACACGCATGATACCATGTGTTCCCTAGGCTCTGGGGCGGGGCTGATGAGGACACGTTGCAACTGCATGGTCATCATTTGGCAGATCTGCGCAGCTTCAGTCAAGAGGACTCGATGCGACGGCTGGACCAGCTGCTGCAGCTTTGCGCAGAGCTCCAGGTAGAGACGTCGCCAGCCGAGGCCTATTTAGCGGCCTTTGTGAGAGTTGTGCTTTCTCCACCAGCGCCAGGTTGCAACAACCTCTCGGCGCGTGCTTGTCGTGCCGCTGCTGTCGTGGCACCACCCGCAGTGGGACACGGAGCCAGACATCGAAGGCCTATTTTACAATCACCTAGAAAGCTTGCACACCAAGTAATTACACGCGTTTCATTTCCTCCGGACTGAAATACAGTGAGGAAGTGCATGAGCGTAAATGGATTGTCCAGACCACACCTGCCCACCTCAGGTTGGAGCGGCCTTCTGCCTGTAGACCAGATGCTCAGTTTGGGCCCGAGGAAGAGTTTCATACTGGTGCACCTGCCACCGCCTCCACTTTTCAGCCATCTCGCAAGAACAGAACAGTATTGAAATATGTTGGAATAGATTTGGCATGTCTTTGCGTGATTAAGAAGTTTGCGCTGGATGTGTAACTGAGGCGATTACCCTCTGACGCATTGGCCGCGTGGGATCTCCATCAGAGCCATCATCTGAGTTCATGCGAACGTAACCCATTCATGTGCACACAAGTCTTGTAATGGGGGCTTCTGATTGTAAAGCCACCCCCCCACCTCCCCAACAAGTATAGGGATCTGAATTCTCCGGGGGGTCCCAATCAACTTCGGGAAAACTTGTTTGGGGCGGGATCCCAGACGAACCCATAAACCATAAACCCTACGCCCTAAGCCCTCTGGCCTAAGGCTTGGGATATATTTGCAATTCAAATACTTATAAGCATTAATTAATCCCTTCCCCCTAATATTAAAACCCACCCTAATACATAAAATCTAATTAAATGTCCATTGAAAAGCAATTCACCTCGATGCCAATCTATTTTTACAGGAATTTCAATTAGATTTCAATTGATTTCAAAGGGACTGTAATTTGATTTCAATTGATTTTACAAGGAATTTAAATTAGATTTCAATCGATTTCAAAGGGAGTTTAAATAATTCGATTTCAATTGGCTCTTAATAGAATTCTAATTAAGTTGCAATTGATTTGACATGGATTTGAATTCGATGCCAATTGATTTTAAAAGGAATTCAAATAAGATTTCAATCGATTTCAGAGGGATTTCAATTCGATTTCAATTTTCAAATAGAATTATACTTAAATTCAAGACTTCAATTGATTTGAAATGGATGTTAATTCGATGCCATGTGCTTTTGCCTGCCAGAGCCATGATTATTCCGTACTCTTTTAATGGCCATTATTAGGTTCCGGCGGTCTCAGTATAATACCCCTTAGCAGAGATGATTGCCTGGGCTGTTCGAATAAGCGGTCTTATAAGAAATCGATAGTTTCTGGCGTGCTCAAAGCCTGAGAATCGGAATCGAATCAGTTTCTGGCCAAAAGCTTGTAACTGTAATTAGGTTTGAGATCCAGAGGCCCAAGGCTTAGCATATGATTGTGGGCAACTTAGATCTTATTCTTCTTTTGCAGATATTTAATTAGGGACGGTTGGTTAGATTGGCTGGCTTTTCTGGCTTTCTTCTCTCTGTCTTTTGTTTGTTTTCTGTGTTTGGGCATTTCCAGAAGCGAGCATGGAATTATTCCGTTCCTCTACGGTGCCGTGTTGTTATTAATCCGGATAATCCGTTCAGACCGGATTCAGCTTTATTCCGTACCCATTTACATTATTCCGTTTAGGCCCGATTTAGCTCTCATCCGACCCCCTTTAATAATCCGAAGCCGACATTATACCACCATTTCAGAGTGCATATCTACATACGGCACACAAAGCATCAGCCAAGAGTCGTTTGTACTCTTGCAGTGCAACGCGTGTGTGGCTCCCTGTAAAGCTTCGAGCCTAAGACGCAAGCTGTAAAACGCCGATGAGATCATCCAATGCGTTCTGTATCCATCGTATGGTGTTCTAAGTCCTACATGCCCTGGGATGGCACTATGGATTTGGATCCGTTCTGAAGAACAAGAGGGGCAAGATGACTTCCCCATTAATCAGCGGCTGTCGTTGGCCACCACCGCAGAAGTAGTGTGGGGGGCAGCAATAAAAGTGGGTGTAAGGTAGGAATAGGAGAAGGAGAAGGACCAGGAAGAGGACTAGGGCTAGTCGATCCCGTTTGGTGAGGATGAACAGAAGAGAGGGGAGCAAAGGAGAAGTATTAGCAGGAGAAAAAGAAATGGTATCAGTTATTGGGGTTCTATTGGGACAATGGAGAATCAAATGGAAAAGAAAATGGAAAATGAAATGGAAACGTGGCGGAAGAATCCATGATGAACATGAAGCGGAACAGCAACACATTACTCTTGGCAGTAGAATTGGCAACTGCGATGACGAAGGCAACAGTAGCAGCAAATGTATAGTTGGACAGGTTTCTGCTTCATGACTTGTCCCAGAAACACCCGTTCTCGGGTAGTGGCACACATTGGTCCACGAGCTCTGCCATGACGAGGGGGGAGTTTCTCGAACTTGCCCGTATGATTCCAATCCCCAGCTTAAACCCCAAACCCAAAAGTTTAACCCCCACTGCGGGAGTCTGTAAGGGCTCTCTTGCAGTCAGTTTATGTAGGGTAAAGGTCTTAGGGTAGAGACGATAGAGGCATTTCATACTGTAACGAGAACCCAAGGTTTGGGGTCTGCGGCTTGAGGAGTTACAGCTGGGTTGGGAGTTTTGGGTGTGGGGTTCAGGGCTCAGGTTTTTGAGGGGTCTAGCTTTAAAGACTGCCTAGACCTGTTTGTCTTGCAAATTTTGGGCATCCAATTTGCTTATAGTATGTTTTCGGTGAAGCCAAGCACCCGCAACAAGAGAACACATTACGAGATCTAGGCAAGCACCCCAGGCGAAACCTCAGGTTTTGGTTTCAGGGTTCTTGGAGAACCCCCTGCACCTTATCACAGTTCCCAGTGTTGGACTTGTATAGGTATTTCCCATAGTAAATGTCCTACTCATGACTGCTAAGCGCTACACCCTAAAACCTTAAGCTTCCTCCTGCACAGTTCAAGGTGAGTTCCCTGCTGTGGATGCACTCTCGAGTGTCTCGCTGGGGTTGGGTTTGGGTTCCAAGAAAAGCGGAGTCCTTGTGGCGGTTTCTTTTTCTGAGGATTGTAATCCTTCAAGGTGAAAAGGGGACCCCTGCTTCCGGAAAGTCACCAAAATTGTGGGGATTGCAATGGGATTCTGGAACTCCCCTTGACATAAAAAATCAAGGATTCTAAGCCGCATTTTTTACGAAGCTCCAGCTGCCTGCATAAGCAAAGAACAGGAGCTCCAAGCAGTTTAGAGGATACGGGTATCACAATTTACAGCGCTTCCAAATTTGCGCCACGTTATGCTCTCATGTGGATATGACTTTGGGAAACCAATGGAATTTCTGCGCGCAGAACCCCGCACCAGGGAGATGCTGGGAATTGGGATTGGGGTTTTTGTTCGCAGACATGAGCAGAATCAGCCACATTTGGAAGTTTATGGGTAGGTCAATCCCCCCTGCAGTAATAGCTCCTTAATATGGAGTCAGGTAATCATGTTCTAGGGCCTTCTATGCATACATTTGTCCCTTGTGGTACCCATTACTGGGTGTTGGATTGACTCAACCTCTGCCGCTGTGGGATCGTTGCCTCTGTTTTGTGAGCAATGTTTTTGACCAGTCTTGCTCTAGGCGCGGGAAACAAGCGCGGTTTAGGGTTTAGGGTTGAGGGTTTAGGGTTTAGGGTTGAGGGTTTAGGGTTTAGGGTTGAGGGTTGCCCAAGTCGCTAACAGTCAACACAGGCTGCGATTTTTTTTAATCCTAACACATTCCCGCCACCTGTCTATGTTTCAATGGAGGAGCACCTGGTAGTTTCTCGGAAGAGGGGAACCCCAATACAGACACGAACATACGATAATCCTTAGATCCTGCCCCCACTCAGCAACAGTTGGATTAAGTTATATTATGTTATAGATCGCTCTTAACATTCCCCTATTACAGGCTGTTATTGGTTGGGGCAGGACCCAAGATTGTCCTTGTTACAGGTACCCCTAATTTCGGGAATCCCCCATGTGAGCAACGGCTCTGATTTCTGAACCTCCCCCTAGCGTCTACCGGGGAGAATTCCTGACAAAGCAGGTCTTCGTGCTAAACCCTAAACCCTAAAACCCTGACTTCTAAACTCTAAACCCCTAACCGCGTTTCAAGGCCCCAACATATTTGTCATCGTCCGACCTTGCTATGTGAGCCATTGTCTAAACGCCTAGTATCCCCCTCCATGACCCCTATAGTAGTCCCGTATATAACCCCCCTTTAAGGAGTTTAGACTGTAGCTCATGTGAGCCCATTTTGGTGGAATGTGAAACAAGTTCCTAGTTCAAACAGTAAGTCTCAGGCGACCAAAAGTGCAGTATTGGCGGATTTTAGTCGTCACCAAGATGAGAAAATCCACACCAGCCGGTTCCCAGTAGTTTCCAGCCATGGCAGGCAGTAGGGTTTAGGTTCATGGTTCCAAATGCGATAGCGGCTTCCGGTGCCCTGTCCCAGCTAAACCCCAAGCCCTAAACCCCCCAAAAATACACCCTAAACCCTCTCCGCAGCAAGGTAACTGCCCATCACCTCTTGCCAGAGGCCGCAGTCTGGATTTCATGGGCTGGGTTTACTTATTGTTGGTTAGCAGGGAAGGGAGGAATGGATCCCTACAAAATCCTCGACACTGATCCGTGCGTGCAGTATTCCTGCGTCCCCGAAGCTAGGCCCATTCTCATCATTGCTCATGATGCTTTCCAGATATGTGTGGTTCTACCCTAACCATCAGTAAGCTGGGTTGCTATTAAGGAACTTTAATTGAGTTACTAGAGAAAAGAAACCCATAGTATGGTAACTTAAGGCCCCTAAACCTTAAACCCTATTCAACAGCAACCCAGTAAATTTAGGGTTTAGGGCTTTCAAGGGTAAAGCAGGGATTTTTTGCCGTTTGCTGGGCTCCCTAAGGGTCCAAGTAAATGATGGGGTTAAGCAGGTCCTAAAGGCTCTGATCACTGGTTGTGCCATTGCCTGCGCCGCCGGTGGTGTGTCAAGATGTGGCTCCGCGGTCAACAGGAAAGGCCGACAAAACCATTATCTGAATGGCATTTGATACCGGAATCCCCCTGATATGTGGGTGCTCCGGATCTTGGATCCCCGCTACGGAAGATGTCTTCGTTGTACTGCTGCTAGACAAGTCCGGTGGAAGAGATGGCGTCAGCCAGGGCCCCGTGACCCTGAGATCTCTACGTAGCGGTGTGGCATGAATTAATTCTGAACGTGTCTGGTATTCGGAACTCTGAAGCCATAAGCCCTAAATCCTAAACCGCAGTACAATCAGGAGCAAGCGCAGTCTCAACAAAGATTCAGCATAGACATGGAAGCCCTTTACGGATATCCTCACTTTTCCTATCAGTGTAATCCAAAATCCTTAGTAGAGAAACGGTGAATCAAGCCCTACTGATTTACGTTGCATATGTATTGGCACATTTCGGTTTGGGGAGTGTTGAACTCTAGTACAGGGGTGAAGTGATTAACACAGCCAAACCAAGGTCCAGTAAAAGTGTTTTTTGACAAGGCCACCCACCCTAAAACCTTAACCGCTAACCCTAAACCCTAAGCCCTAAACCCCTAAACCCTTTTAGCAGGACACTCTTCAAACTCCTTGGCAGCATTCCCCATGGACGACGACGATCTAGGTGGCTTGCCATGCACCGGTCGCATATCCGGTTGGATTAGGGGCTAGGGTTTGGGGTTTGGGGTTTAGGGTTTGGGTTTAGGGTTTAGGTTTAGGGTTTAAAGTTTAGGGTTTAGGGTTCAGGGTTAGACTGACCTGTTTGAGTTAATGGTTTCCCCAAACCAGGGGTACTTTCGGGGGGAGCCCAATAAGAAGAAGTATGGTATTTTGGGACCTAGATTGGGGTTCCCCCTTGTGAGGGAAAGTACCAGTTCCATTTGATGATCCTGACATGGGTGCGAATGTTTTTGAGGGTAGGATAGCGGGAGCCCGGGCAGTCTTGAAGCATACCCCGAATATGCGCTCTGTGGAATTCAGGTAAGCATTGCAGTTTACAACTCCCTTGCATGAATTTCAGCTACCGTCCGAAGGATGCCTTTAAGTCACTCCAAAGCAGATGCCCGAAGTCAGCCATGCGTGCAGCTGAAGGCAAGCCAGTTTAGGCACACATCCATGATCATCCATGCATCCAGAATTGTACCGGCAGTCGGTAGGCTGTCTGCCTTTTTCAAGAAACCTCCTCCAAGCAAATGGCGTACAAGACCTGAAGCATTTCGTCTTAGATGTACATAGGCTGAGGGCATTTTCTGGGAGCCGCAAAGTATTTTGTTCTGCAATAAATTGTGGGTCTCTGTCCGGGAGGTATCCATAGGAAAGGTCCCACCAACTTTTTGGCTCCTTTCAGCGGCTTCAATAGATAGAGAACCCACTTATAGACCCCAATGTACTACAATCCGTGAATCCTGAATACATAGAGACTTTCACAACAGGGCTCTTTTTTTTGGAAATCCCATGTCTCCCATGCGCAAGCTTTCTGCAGAAACGCCATCAACCTGCAGGTGTAACATAAGCGCACTCTCCCAAAGTGACATGGACACCTACCAGGGGTTTTGGGTTTAGGGATTTAAGGTTTGGGGAGGGTTTAGTGTAACAAGGAGTCTACATGGGGGATGATATACACCTTCTCATGGTTTGGCGGAAAGTGTATATCTCAAGAGATGGGCGCGGGGACGCTAGAAAACAACAGCATGGAATAATCTCACGTGCTGATCTGGGCCAGGTTGCTGTGAGTATGGTTTAGCTTGGGTCAATCCCCCACCCAGTAATGGGTACCACAAGGGACTATTGTAGGTATATTAAGGCCTTTCTATTTCCATATCAAGGAGCTATCAATGAAGGGGGGGATTGACCTAAGATTTAGGGTTTAAGGGTGGCCGGAGAAGACGGCTGTGGAACAAAGGGTTTAGGGCTTTGGGAGAACTCTGTGGGCGGGGCTGAATTTTTGGTGTGTCCCACAAAGGTCCTAGAGCGAGAGATCTCCTCGTTTTGTTTTAAATAATGGGGGCCCTTAACCCCGAACGCTGAACCTGTGGAAGATGCAGCGAGTATAAGCAGACTACAGGTCTCCCCATGAAGGATGACATAGAGATTCTTCTTCTTTGCACAAGCATGAGCAAAGTAGAAGCCTGACTAAGTACCAAGACTCATTACCAATATTGTCTTTTCGTATAGCACGGGTTCTTGAGTAATCTATACCCCCATATAACCCCCAATATTATATACCGTATTATACTAGAGGAGTTTCCATTTTCTTTTCGACTATCCCCTGTATAACCCAATTTTGTACCCCTAACCCCCCTAACCCCCCTAAACCCTAAACACTAACACTACTACTACTACTACTACTACTACTACTACTAGGCTGCACCCTGGGTGTTTGCCCGGAATTTAGCTGTTGTCAAAAGCATCCGCTATCCTGCTTTGTTTCCAAGAACATATGGTTACCAGAGCATCCATGCCCAAACCATAATAACGTTCGTGTTCGAGTGCACTCGAGGATGAGAGCATCCATGCCCAAACCGTAACAACGTTTCTGTTCGAGTGCAGTCGATGTTGAGAGCATTCATGTCTATAATTCCGTTCGTGCTCGAGTGCACTCGATGATGAGAGCATCCATGCTCACACATATAACAACGTTCGTTTTCGAGTGCACTCGATGATGAGAGCATCGATCCCCAAACTAGAAGCCTGTGCCTGTGGGGACAAGCTTGAAGAATGCGCGCATTTCCGTTCCCAAACATCGTAGCATGAAAAAAACACTCACTTGACATTCTGCGGCCATCCTCAACAGGAACGGAAATTCGCGCCTTCGTTCAGGACTCCCAACCGAAATGAGTTCCGGACAGCACGAAACACCACGCACAGGGGTGAAATAAGCGACAAGCCTGAAGAATGCGCGCTTTTTCGCTCCCGTCAACCATTATCCATCAAGGAAAAAACCCCTAAAAATAGAAGTTGCGGCCATCCTCAACGGGAACTAAAAACAGCGTGTTTTGCCCGGATGCACGCTCCTCCGAACAGCAGAGAACAATGCGCACAGTGGTGAAAACACATTTGCCAACCTTGTAGCCTCACATGACCAGCAACTTTCATCCTGCAAACCCGTCGTAAAACATCTATAGTTTTTCTGCCCCGACTCGCAATCCTCAAAACCTTGAAAACACTGCGAAACGTGGAGAATTCGCGCATGTGTCCGAATCGCGTCCGGGCAAACGCCCAGGGCGCGCCCTCCTACTACTACTACTACTTCTACTACTACTACTACTATTACTACTGCTACTATTTCTACTACTACTACCACTACTACTATTTCTGCTACTACTACCACCACCATTACAACAACTACTACTACTCCTACTGCCACTACTGCTACTACTGCTACTGCTACTACTACTACTACTACTACTACTACTATTACAGTTGTTTCCATTTTCTTTTCCACTATCCCGTATATACCCCCAAGTCGGATCTTATTGTAATCGCGTGATACTCAGGTCCTTGCTCTGAGGTTGGGGGCCACCAAAATCCTCTTTTTAGGGTTTAAGGCATACGTATTTGGTGCCTGAATAAGCACCAAGACACATGATCAACGCTACGTCCGTTATAACCCTTAAATTATAGAACTCTACTACCCCTAGGCCCCATGCTAGTATCAGTTCCTTCGGCCAGTAGGATGATTGGCATATCCCTATAACTTATGTGCTTGTAGTTCATCACTTTGTGCCTCTCCAGCTCCCCCTTGCTATTTGACCAGACACCCCTGAATACTTTCCAGCCCAGATGATGCAAGCCCTCTGAGCCCAAGCTCCAGATTGCTACTCCAGCTGCACAGGGCGCGGTTGGGGTTCATGGGCAAATCTGGCTTCGTGAAGGTGGACTTGTTTTCAAACTGTCCGCACATGGGGTTGTCAGAAGATCTGCGCGGGCCAAAGGCTTGCAAGCAAGATTCAGGGGGCTTACGCCTGCAGAAGATCAACCCTTGCTCTAGGATTTTCAGAACGGTTTGGAACGCAATGCGTCTCGGGGATAGCATGTTATGCCTTCTTAGAGGTCTTTAGTTACAGAAGATGACTGAACCTGGACAGCCAGACACGATGAATCCCGAGCTTCCTGAAATCGACCTCCAATAAACCAAGAAACTAACAATAATCACAAAAGCAGTGATAACAACAATCGTAACATAGCAATGCTAGTGGCAATGATACTTACCTTGCATTTTCTTGTCCTTTGCAACGTGCGTAAGTGAACATGTCAATATATGGTTTTTGCACTCGGCAGACACCTCTTCCCTAAGCAGCAAAAAGTGCGCAGGGATTGGTAACCCCTAAGCCCTAAACCCTAACCCCCTAAACTCGAAATTCTCAACCCTAATTCTTGTGTGCGTTTGGGGTTGGTGGAGGATCCCATACACTCACAGCTCCTTTATCAGCTGATGTATCTTTGTAGCTACAGTTACGACACGTAACATAAGACTAATGGCCCCCCAATCCCCTCAATAGCCATATCGTATTGTGATATATTGGTGTTAGTTTCAATTTCTTGTTCATTCGCCTATATACACTAGTATACCTTTTTTTGGGTTGGGGGGGGGTTGAAGCTAAACTGTAAACTCTTGAACTAGAAAACCAGAAGCCTTGATGACAGCTACCTCGATGCACTGCCTCCCCCTATACCCCTGTAGAGTTTCCCCACATGATTGGGAAATATCTGTTTTAAACAGCTTCCTTTCTTTCAAAGGGGATATCAAAAGGGTTATAGGGTTGATTTAAGGAAACATAAGGGGGTTAAAGTTATGGCTACAGACGAACAACGCCGGAGGGCGGCAGCAGCAAATGTCAGCAAACGTAACGACAGGCATATGTTCGGTGACTCCCGCTTACAGTAGCATTTGCCACAGAAAGGTAATAAGAGTTGTACTGGCCCCTTAGTAATGTCCCGTTCAGGATAGGTACGGTGAGGGGGCATGACCCAATTGGCCCTTGCTATGAAACAAGCAGGCATGCTTGCGGCCACAAAGTTTTGAGCATGCCTACTACCCCCCTGCCCCTTATATTATTAAAAACCACCACCCAACCTGAGAATTTCATATTGTCACCACGGTATATTATAACATATTCGGAATGTTTACATAGATTTTAGCAGGAGGGGATGATGCATGACAAGCCCGAAGGTTGAGCCCAGACAGCGAAGGGGGCGATATGCTGCTCTCTCCTGTGGGGAAGCGAAACTTAGCTCTGGCTGGCTTGTTTTTGATGGGTTTTACATTATGCTTCGGGCTAGGGACGCACACAGTTGTAAAAGTACTATAGCCATATGTACTGACCTAATGTACTTAACATTTTCCCTCCTGGTCACTACTTGTGTGTGGCGGCCAACCTAAGCTTGCAGACATGTATCTTCAGGCATGAAAACAGTTCACAGAGCAGATGTATCATTGAGTCAAATGTTGATAGCAGGGGGTTTGGAGATCTTAGTTCCAGGTCCCCAGACCCTTGTTATACCAGGATTTGTGGCTTTACATGGGCCGACAACAATGAGAAACATCACGCCCCCAAGCCAGCCCTAATGCAGACCCATGATTGATAAAACCCCTCCTCTCAAGGGCCTGAATATGAGGATTTCAACTATAATCTCTATTAAGGGGAGGGGGTCAATTAATCAGGGGTCTACATTAAGCTCTGTCCTCTTCCCACACCTTGACCCACAGTCGCTTCATGGCCAGTCTGCGATTGAAAGCTGCCGGCAACGGACTTACGCTGCTATACGGCCATGCAAGTGGCAAACCCGTAAATCTCGAGCCCGAGGCCCTAAACTCCAAGCCCTAAAAGCCCTAAACCCTGAGCTGTCAACCCTAAACTCAGCCCTATAGTCCCCCTTTAGTAGATAGAATATGGCTTTGAGTATATTATAATAAGATCCCCATATACCCCGTACTCTATCTACTTAAGGGGGACTATACACCCTAAATCGTAAACCTTAAGCCCTGAACCCTCAACCCTAAGGCCTAAGGGTTTTAGGGAACGAGCCCTTTTGCTGATCCAGGAGCCGCCCGTGTTCGTCGAGCACGCATGGCCGGTCATTTGACCTCCATGTCCCTCATCCTCTTCTTGGGTTTAGGTCAAGGCTTGGTGTTTAGGATTTAGGATCTACGGTTTGGTGACTAGGCAAAATTTCATTGTAGGTCCAGGAGGGGAATGACAGATGACAGTTACACTTACGGTGGTGCCTTGGGCTTATAGTCCTGCTTAGGTAGATAGAATGTGGCTTTGGGTATATTATAATAAGATCCCCATATACCCCATATTCTCTCTACTATAAATTGAGGGATCTGTTGTGACCACGCGGGTTGCGGGAGTGCTTGTCCGGGCGTACTTCGCGGCTTCTAAAAGCTTTTCTTCTGAATGTGGTACATTACCTAACTCCGTGTATGGTTTAGGATGGTAAGTCTTAAGCCCTAAATCTAGGGTTCCCAAAGTATTGTGAAGGTCGGATGCAACTTGGCGGTTGCAAGTTGCTGCAATTTCACAACGAACGGCAGCACGATCAAGGATAGGGTGCCTTCTCATACGCGCCTGACGGTTGTCATGGGGCGCTGTAGTATCTTTCGACGACTTTGCTTTTTTTGGCCTCCGATTGTACAGCATCAGTTGGATTGCCTTCAACAACTCGCGCTTTCAACTAGGCTACGTACTTGTGCTTCTGGCAAGTAGATATGCCATAAGGTCCAAGTTAGGTGGAAAAGTGGTATAAGAGGAAGATAGGAGGACCCCAATATAATCGCAATTATCCCTGATAGTCACTGTTACCGTAAGGGGACCCTAAACCCTGAAGCCTAAACCGCGTGGCGTAACTGATCCCTTTGTTTTCATGGTATAGTAAAACCAGGCCCTCACCAGGTTCCTCGCCCAAGGCTACATGGCCTAAAGGCAGTGAATTTGTAGGAAATGGAGGACAGGATCCCCATAATAGTAGTCCCTAAACCTTAAACCCTTAACACTAAACCTAATAATCCCCTACAATAACTTCCTGGCGCCCAGTCCTTCCTTTGCCAGTGCACGCCTGTAAGATAGGCAAGTGCCCAGTATATTTTGCACGACATGGGCTGCTCCAGATGCTGCTCCTGCAGTGATGGCCGTGTAGAAGCCTGAAAAAAACATATCACTACCTGGCAATCCTCCTTTGTTATCTTCTTCCCTTCACGGACCTCTCGCGCCCCAAGAGTCATTGAGTCCAACTATGTACGCGTAGAGTCTGGCAACCAATTGCCCACCAGATTTCCGCAATTTGGGGGCAGTCTGCTATTGGACTGGTGATCTCATCAAACACTGCTGCGTGAGGACAGACCTGCGAGTAGCTACCTCCAGAAATGAGGGCCACCTCAAGAGGCACCCTGACCCCGCACATGCTCGAGTGTCAGTTGAGCGCTACCCACGTTCCCAGCGACTGGGATAGTTTGACTCTTGCTGTCGCTCCCTGCTGCTCGTTTATCGGGTTGGGTTTAGGGTTTAGGGTTTAGGTTGGTCTCTGTCACTTGGAAGGTGCTGAATCATGACCGGGGTTACCAGACACACGAAGCCCTGTCCGGGTAATCAGGCCCCCACATTACCCTCAGCCCCCACAAGCCCCAGCCCCGTCCTCGAGTCATGGACGCAAGGATTCTGCGCTACGGCTATACATGTGATTTTTTTGAACAGTTTGAAAGCTTATTTGTACATGCATTTTCGTCTGGCGGGTTGTCAACATTTTTTTGACCCCTATTTGGGC
This sequence comes from Symbiodinium pilosum, assembly GCA_905231905.1. Lineage (NCBI taxonomy): Eukaryota > Dinophyceae > Suessiales > Symbiodiniaceae > Symbiodinium > Symbiodinium pilosum. The sequence goes on from CAJNIZ010022692.1 coordinate 66,914, forward strand.
AACCTGGATATCTAGGTGCCGTGTCACAACAGGACCCAAAGAGGGACCATACTTTTGCCAAGACCTCATTTCATATGATATGATAGTTTCCATACACAGGGGGACCAATATAGAGCCCGAAAAACAAGATTCCTTATTATTGGGACGCCCCCCCCCAACCAAAGAAAACAAACAAAGAAAGTACACCTAATTGTCGGAAACTCCCACATAACTTTAAACCCAAACCCTACACCCCTAAACCTTTCTAAACCCTAAATTGTGAAAACCACCCGTACACATATGCCTGTCTTGAGCTTCACAGGGAGGCTTGGGATGCCAAATTACGAGGCAGCAAGAGTAGCAAGAATTCATCATGTAGGGTTTAGGATGTAGGCTTTAGGGTTTAGGATTTTATGGTTTAGGGTCTAGGCTTAGGGTTTAGGGTTTTAGGGCTCAGGCTCATCTACATGCTGCAGGCCATTCCATGCTCATACAAGTTCGGAGACGGTTGTCCTTGCCTGAGCCCCAAACCCTAAGCACTAAGCCCTAAAGCCAAAACCCCAAACCCTCAACCCTAAACCGCAAAACCCTAAA